>JANZLQ010000007.1:3765901-3789464 GCA_026212715.1 Elanus axillaris
CCCCATCCCACTTGGGGGGGGGGGGAAGGGGTGAGCGGCTGCGTGGTGTTAGTTGCTCGCTGGCCTTAAACCATGACACAGTGGTAAAAAGTCATTTAGGGTTTCACTCATGTTTGTGTGTTTGCATCATCTTTCATGACAGGATCAGTTATGTTTTGTATAAACAGGGAAATAGAGCTTAAAAATACGCTTTTTTTCTGACACACAGATCCAACTTTTGAGAGACAGAATACATTTTTTCTCTATTATTTGCCCAGAGTCTTGGGGAAAAAAGTTACCAGCATTGATACTTTTATTAGAAAAAGGGAAACTTGCAAGTTGGAAATACAAAGTGAGAGAAATTCCAGAAAGCTGAAGTGAGATGGTGGGACACAGCGCACGCAGGAGAGAAGGCTACAGGAATGGAATACTGTCTCCATTTTTTTGCAAAGCCTGGAGTATATGTCAAAAGCTGCTTGCGGTTTTGACTGTTCAGTGCTCACTCAGATGGACACATCCTGATGATTCACCTTTGCCAGGGGAAGTACATGTTACTTTTCTGGCTTTGTCTTACTGAGAAAAAAGTAGAACATCTACTATCATTTCCTAAGTGCAAAATTGATCAAAATGGCATCATAAAATTTTATAGCATTTTTGAAATAGAGGAACTGCTGAAGTGTATAGCTAGAACATCTCTGAGAAGTATTAAATAAGAACCAGATTTAATATCTTGACATACTTAGCTGTATCTTATTCTGCTGAAGTCAATAGTGCTACAGAAACAAGAGTTAATGGTGTCAAAGAGTAAAAAATAGGTTCTTCTTTTCTAGTGAAGGTCTTGATCTGCTTCCACAGAAGACAACAAATGTACCCTTAAATTTCTCAAGTCCATAACTGATATCCCATTACGCAGAGATCTCATACCAATTAGGATTCTTACCATGCGCACCTGTAAAAGACTTTTTTTTTCTATTTAAACTCATGGACTGAACTGATAGAAATGGCTGCGCTTTCATTAGAAAGCGTAGATACGCACTGACCGAGAAGACCGTGGAGTCAGGCTTCTAGAATTGCTCATGAGAAACACTGTCTCCTGACATGCAAAAGGACGGTGCCAACCAGTGCTGCAGGTTTTTTCCTGCCCTCCTCCCCCGTGCTCCACAGAGGAAGAAGGTTCACTTAGCCAAAGCGTAAGTGGCTTCACCCAGATGGAGCAAAAGGAAGATTTGATTAAGTCCCCCTGCGTATGCACTCATTAATCAAGCACTTCGAAAGGACAGCTTAACCAGCACATTATATAGTAGATTGGAAACAACGGGCAGTTAGGATTAATTTGTTCTGTTCCTAGATGATCTAGTGACTTGCAGACTGCTCTGGGTGAGTCAGATTCTCCTTCTGCCTGCATTTCCCTAATGAAGAGTAAGTAATATTTACCCAGTTATTAGAAACATCGTAAGCTATGCATTCTCAAGCGGTTCTTTTAGGCACATTTTAACTTGACTTTAGAACTTGGATTGCAGCCTACTTACTTCACTATGAACAAAATGAAACTTAAGCTTAGCAGGAGAAAAAAGGGAACATTTGCAAATAGGAAACCAACAGTCTTCAGGCAGAAGTCAGGACTAGTTGGCTTGCATATTGCTTTATCTGTTTTAAGAATACTTGTCAAAGCTATGAAGATAAGCAGTTGCAAGAAAGGTGCAAGAGATTTCAGTCTTCACTGGTACGCAGAAGGATTTTGGAGGAAAAACTGGCTAGTGGAGAGCATGCCAGACACAAGTATAAATTGGGAGCGGAGTGGCTGGGGAGCAGCCCTGCAGGAAGGGATCTGGGGGTGCTGGCCGACAGCAGGCTCAGTAGGAGTCAGCAGTGTCCCCGGCAGCCGAGAGGGCAAACCCCATCCCGGGGGGCATCAAACACAGCATGGCCAGCTGGTCAAGAGAAGTGATTATCCCGCTGTACTTTAGCTTTGGTGCGGCCTCACCTTGCGTACTGTGTGCGGTTCTGGGCCCCCCCGTTTAGGAAGGAAGTGAAGGTCCCTGAATGCGTCCGGAGGAGGGCAACAAAGCCGGTGCCAGGGCTGGAAGGCATGTCCTGTGGGGAGCGGTTGAGGACTTTGGGCTTGTCTAGTTGGGAGAAAAGGAGGCTGAGGGGCCACCTCATGGCTCCCTACAGCTTCCCGAGGAGGGCATGTGGAGAAGGAGGTGCCGATCTCTTCTCCCTGGTGTTAAGCGACAGGACACATGGCAGTGGCTCACAGCTGCACCAGGAGAGGTTTAGACTGGACATGAGGAAGCATTTCTTCACGGAGGGGGTGGTCAAACACTGGGACAGGCTTCCTCGAGAGGTGGTCCATGCCCCAAGCCTGTCGGTGTTCAAGAGGCATTTGGACAATGCCCTTAACAACATGCTTTAACTGAAGCGGTCAGGCAGTTGGGCTGGATGATTGTTGTAGGTTCCTTTCAACCGAAATACTCTGCTCTATTCTGTTCTGTTCCGTTCCATTCTATTCCATTCCATGTGAAGTTCCAGCATGAAAAGGGTCTCTTCCTTGACAACCAAGATAACCAATGTGCACATTATAAATAGCAGAATCAGCTTTGAATCTCTTGCTCATGAAATACCGTCTTAGCAGCACAATGTTTTCCTTGGTAGAATGTAGACATGAGTGTACTTTTATATGGACAAGAAACAACAGTTCACGGTAGCATCATTTTTCTTCAGTCTGCAGGTGGCTCAGTTTTACTGAGACTCATATTACAGAGAAGGCTAAAAGGACTACTTAATGCAGTGCAGGTACTAGACTTTCTTTATTCCAGCTTTATAGAAGTGGGGGAGGAGAATAGGGAATGATAGCAACCCAATAATCAGTTTATCAGCTTTACTGTCATCACTAAATGTCACTGTCATCAGAAGATATTGTTCCAGAATACTTTAGAGGACAAAAGAATGATTTGACAGGCTCAGAAAAGCTATGGATTGTGGAGGGAATGGGAGAATATGGGAAGGAGTGAATTTACATATCTGAATCATGAGAGATTTATAGTTTAAATATTTCTGTATATTAACTAACAAATTTGTCCCCTTTTTGCTTGCATCTTTGTTACAAAATGATAGGGGAAAGTGAGACTGTATTTTCATGAAGTCATAGGCAACGCTGACTAATATATTTTTAATGTATGAGGAAGGAGAAAATATGATGCACTAAGCGTGATTGTGTGCTACTCTTTAGCTGTTACTCTACAGTTTCGTATGCTCCAGTGACTCTTTAGCAGTGCAGTAACAAGTAGTATGTTTGCCTTTTCTTTGATGTTTTGGATGCAGTTTTATTTGCCATAACGGTCCCGATGAGTGGAACCATTCTACTCAAACATATGTTACAATTAATACATTAAATAATTTTCTGTCACTGCAAAGGCATGTTCTGCCTTTCCCTGAATGTCATTCACTGTGAAGTTAATTTTTATGTTCTTTCATTGTTCTAACTTTTATTTATTTGATGCCTCTTTAAATAATGGTGAGGGTTGTGTTTAGCAAGGGAACGAAGAAGATTGGTAAGAGCTCATTAACATATAAATCAGCAAGCCGCAGTCCGAACAGATGGTACTGGCGATACTGAACAAAATGTTAGGTAAGGCATTTCTGTGTGCAATAATGAGCGTTTCAACTGTGGAGAATAGTTTTCAGTTCCCCTACCTGTTTTAAGCAGGTAACTTAGCTTAACTATCTGCTCGAGCTAGTGCCGCTAGACTTTGAAAAGGTAACAAGATCACCATGGAAGGAGCTTTCTGTGTCTCTCTGCAAGAGCTCTAGAATAACAGATTTTGCCATGTCATTTGGAGCTAATCTGCTCTAAAAAGTTGTGCCATAAATGAATGCTGCGCCATTGAACTTGAAACAAGTCAGAGCTGTGCTCAAAGCAGAGCACGTCAGACGGGTTTTAATTAAACTCTCTTAAAAATAGCTCTTTGAGCAAGAGACCCCATTGTTTTTGCAGACTTCCACTATATGATGAAAATTATTTGGCTATTAATGGGGCTTGGATTCTTATCGTTTGCTGTTTTCCTTTGAGCTTTCTTTCACTTTGCAGCAGCATTAAAAAAATCTACCTTGACTTCTCATAGCTCCTTTCCAAGTAAGGCATAAGAGAATTTTGGTTACTAGCAACAGCCGGTTTTTAAAATGCCAGAGGGAGGCTTGGGAAATAAGGACATAATAATGGTACACCTACTGCAATCATTAGATACAGAAATTGCTACAGTATATTCTTCTCTTGTGAATAGGACATGAAAATGTTCCTACATAGTCTACACGCAGACCAATAAATATACAGGGAATGGGAAAAGCCATAGGTGAACTGTTCTGGCTTGATAAGTAAATGGTTTATTATACAAGTAAATGTTAACAAAGAGAGTTTTAGTGCTTTTGATTCTGCCCTCTTTTTTCAGCTGACTTATCTAACATGGAATTCAGTCAAATGTCAAATTATACAAACAGCTTAAAGACAGGGAATTGCAGGTTTCTTTTCCTGTGTTACAGAGGAATCAAAGGGGTTTTGCCTTCTTTATGAGCTGTCACTGACAGAATTTTAATTTAGGCAGAGCTGAACTCTATCATATGGCATAACAGTGGCTCAGCACAGTGATAACTCTTAGGCAAGCTGTAGGTTTTCTGTAACTTTTTCTGTTGTGTTTTTTTTTTTTTTTCTCTCTGTCAATTAGAAGCAATAACAGGAGTTCCAAATTTTGAAACCAGTTCATGTAGTTTTAGGAAGAACAATTTTGGTTTGGTTTTCTGTGAAGAAAAAACTCAGTGAAAGTTCGCAGTTCATCCATCCACCCATAACACCACTGTGATCTTAAGCATATAAGTAGTCTTGCTGAAGGCGATGACAGTTGCTAAAATGGTTCAAATTAAGGCTGTTAAGTGCTTTTCTAGATGAGAACAAGTCATTACTAAATTTCATCACATCATACCCATGAAACAAACAGTAAATCTTGATTATTTTTATGCCAATGGACACCTGAAATAAAAGACCCATGTCAACCATTAAAAAAAATAAGCAACTGATAATTATAATACTTCTGCATAACATTTTATTTAATTTTATTCAAATAATTCAGCTATCTGCAGATAGAGATATGGTAGGAGCAAATAATCTTTATTTTGACTGCTTTTACTTGAAAAGTTCATTTGCAGTAGTAAGTACTGGTGGACAAATATTTGTATACATATTTAATTTTAAGAATTAATCGTGTATCAGAAAAGAACTGATGCTGGTTAAACAAATATTTTCTCAGAAGAATTAAAGTAAATGGGGGCTGTGTAACCACTAATGCACAGCAGCTCAGGAAAAATGGTCTGACTTTATAATAGTCATTATAAAAAATACCTGCAAAAAGTGTTTACGTAATAGCAGCTAATGTGGTGCAACTCAGCATCTTGAGAGAAGTGGGGATTTAGCTGGCAGAGGAAGGATCAGAAAACGCTACAAAAAGTATACAACTTTCTCAGCAAATGATCCGACTTAATATAAAAGCCCTTTATGCAGTAGAACTTGACAAAATGTCAATGAACGAGTTCAGCAAATGTTCAGTTCATGAAGTTAGATCAAATTCAGTGAATACATTCAGGTCAAAGAGAGAAGGCAATATTGTATGCAAATAAAAATATTCCACTTGATATTTCATTTAAAAAAATAAGTGGAAAGTAGCATTTTTTGTTTTGTTTCTTTTTTTTTTTTTTAAATTAGAATATAACAAACCAGAAACCACACACACAAAAAGAAAAAAAAAACTAATTTAGCAATTAGACCAAGAAGTTCGCTATTCACACAGCTGAGATTATTGCAGTGGTAATGTCGTAACCTGTGCTTTAAATCCCTGTTTTCAACTTAGCTTCTAGAAAGAAGACTTTTCTATCCTTAGAGATATTTTGTGATTCTCTCAAGGATGTGCATGGAAATTCTCTGATTGTCCCAAAGCAGTGGATTATTGCTGATAGTGTGTGTACTAAATCCAGTCTTCTGCACTGAATTCTGTATTTCTATGCATCAGCCTGTTTTTAATATCCATAGCGTCGCACTTCAGTACAGCGTATCTGATGATGGTGCCCGAGCAATAAGGCTGTTTATTCTTTGAGTTATTTTTTCTGCCTTTCACCGCCCTTTGCACATAAGAAATAAATGGCTTAGGACAGACCTAATGAATGTGTTCTAAAATACAGTAATAAATAATAAATTAAAAAGAAACACAAAGCTTGGTTTATTTGTTTGTCGGGGGGGGGTTTTCCCCCCATAGATTCAGAAGTATTCTCTGAGGCAGAATGCCTTACAGATGTTAAATCTCAGATATTGAAACCTGGACCAAAATTATAGCATGCTTTTAACTTAATCTTCATCCTGCTCTGCCAGTCCCCTTCTCCCTGTAAAAAGATGTAATGCAACAGTAGGTTGAACTACAAAACCTTTATGTACTTCACGTGCATATGTGGTGTGCATGCTCACAGTTCCCCAATGTAATGAATACATTGTCCTTCTACATGCTCAGTATTTGGGCTTTTTATTTTTTTTTTTCTTTTTTTAGCTAAGGAGACAGATCTTGTCTATAAGAATTGTGGCCTTCTCTATTAAGTAGTCTGCAGATGTGTTTTCTTCTCTGCTTCCCGAAATGCTGCTTTTCGTACCAGAACTGAATGATCAGAGAATAGTTTACAAAATGCCACAGTCAAACCAGTGTCTGTATTTAATTACTTAATGGCCTGTTTATTTCTTACAAGAAAACAGATCTCTCTTTTTCATGTTTTCAGTGTTCATTACCTTTGAAAAGATAGTTTTTTAGCAGATGCCTAAGATAATAGTAAATATGAACATTACAGTTATGTATATGGATATCTCCATAAAACCTGTGGAATTCATTGGCTTTTGCTATCTAGTTATAAATTATGGTTAATAAAGTGCTTATTTGCATATTGTGCAGATTTAGATTTGCTGCCAGCAGCTTACCGGCTCTTTCACCTTGCATACAATGTTTTTGTTTTAAATGGCAAAAGACTGCATTTCCCATTAAGCGGATGGTTTATTACGTCATGTTAAAATTCTTTAGAAGTAGTCTGTTGGTGCTCTAGCATTGCAAGGCTAGCAGATGCTAGCACGCCTACTTTAACTCTGACTCCGTCCTCTGCTCTTTTTCATTTCCTCATCTGTTTGCAGTAATTTTTGTCCAGCAACATCTCCCTAGCATGCCATATGCCCTTCACGTTTTCCAGATGACATTCAGAAGCAGCACTGACCCGATGTTTTGAAATCATAAATGTGTGTTTTCCTTTTTCTGTATAGGCTCTATTTTTAGTAACTTCTAATAGGGAAGGTACATTAGCAATGATGGTAAGCAGTCAGTGGTTTGACTTCACACTTAAAAATTTTTATACCCTTCATGAATTAAAGGAGAAGTGAGGTTGGGAAACTGGGAAATAAGCAATTGTAGCCTTCTTAGGTGTAGAGGTACTAAAAATCTGGAGCATCCCTAAATACAATTGAATCTGTTAGTTCAAAAGGTGATACTTTTCTGGAGAAGGAGAGCAGAAAAAGGTGAAGAATCTAGGACGACAGCAGTAAGACCTGCCAAACATTTGGACAAATAAACAGGAACAAACATTTCTTGAAAAGTTTTCCTCTGTGCTAAAGGCTTATATCTTTCTAGGGAACAGTCAGTCTTCACTTTCCACAAGACACTTTTGGCTGTTTCTAGTGCCCCAAAAATGTCTTCCTCCTCAATCACAGACTAAATCAAATTTGCAAATCAAGCTCTTTGTTTGACCACCAGCTCAGGTGACATTTACTTCGAATTGCCAAACTCAAGCTATAGTACTTCTGATCTTGTTTTCTTAATGGTTTACCTCCTTTATTTTGGAGCAAGACCAGCCTAACCTGGTTAGATGAACTTCGCTCTAATTCAGCTGGAAGATATCAGTTCTCTAACTATGAGAACACTATATAATGAGAGAACCTCTCTTTCTCTGTCCTGGCTCTTCTTCCCCCTAAATTATCCATTTAAATGTTCAAGCATTTGTTTAATTGACCAATTGATACATTTCTGCTCATGCATAAAGCTACACAGAATTGAAAATAGCCTATAACTTTAATCTTCTAATATAATTAAACCAGGTAAAGGGAAACAGTGTTTTGCACAACTATAGTTACATATATAAAGTAACAGCTAAATCTGCATCCTGTTAGTTTGGAGCAAGGCTGGAACCTGAACAATGTACTAATAAGAATCATTGCAAAGCACCAGTTGATCACTGCTCAAGATCTCATGGCTAATCAAGCTGCCAAAGCAGTGTGTTAGGCCTTCCTTCCAGTCCATTGTTTTTCTTCTGAATACCCATTCCCCAACAGCCATGCCTCTGCAACAAAACGCGGCATTTGAACTGCGAATCCAGTTGCTATCTCTTAACACGAACTGTTTGGAGAGCAAGACTAGGTTTGAGTTGAACTTTCAAGCTCAGTTTTTGAGTTGGGATGAGGACTGAAATATGAAACTCCTAACCTAGAATGAGATTTTAACTAAAAATCTGTTATTAAAGCAATCTCATCTTTAATCCCAGATGTGATGCAGGCTGAGAATTATCAGTCTTAAAATGACTTTTTTTCCCCTTGCATTCATTTCACTCATTTTAGTGTCCGTTTTCTTAATAACTCATTAACATAACATTCTTCTGGGGTCTTCTCTGAATCACAGAATCCCCTTGAAATAAGCAATACCTGGCAATCCTCCAGATTAGCTTTACAGGAGGCACAGCATCCGTTAAGATTTGCCCTGAATTTAAACATCTTAAAGGATAGTCCAAGAAAAAACATATCTCTGAATCTCTAAGCAGCACTTTGCAACAGCAGTGTGCATTTTCCAGGATATTTTAAGAACAAAGTGCAGCTATTGCTATACGAAAAACACAGTATCTGTACTGTACAATTTGATGTTCCATGCAGTGTATCTGGCGATAACTCACTGTCACATTAATCTTCACAGAGAAACTCTATATTGCAAACTCTATATGAAGAGCCTTGAGGATAAGGGATTGAATTGTGCTATCTGCATAATTGCAGCTTCTGATATACAATGCAGATGCCATCCTTTTCTTACAGTACAAAAGATTTTTAATCTAAAAATCACATGCAGTCTCTCAACACTTTCTCTGCACCAATGCATTATTTGTAGTACTTGATTCTGGATAGGAGATGCCAATGGACTGATGTAGTTTGAAATTTTCCCCCAAAATGAACATTTATGATCATAAAAGCTCAGCTTTTTATCTTGAAGCTGTGGTTACTGTCTTGTCATGCCTTTAGTCTTCCGTTCACGCACTTTTCCGTGATTTACAATGTGAGATTACCCCCTCCTAGCTTAACTCTGTTTCTTCATGAGTTCTCCTTTTCTTACTTTCCATGACTGCTGCCTTAGCAGTACTTACACACTTTTGTACACTATGTATCCATTATATAAATGCCAGTCTGAAACACCCACTTGCTTTTCATTCTCCTGGACAATGCCTTACTTTCTCCATGTCTCCTCTTCTTAAATACATTCCTGTTGCATTTAATTTCCACTCATCACACTCAACATATGAAATCACATTCTCAATTGAATCTTCCCATTTACACCATTACTTCTGAAAATTAACTCAAAATTAAACTATCTTGTCTTCCATTTGGCTTTTCTGATTTCTGTAATGTGTGAATCTACTGTTTCAAGTTTTTACAAGGTGGTTAGCCAAATGTGTGTCATCCACTTTCAGGAAAGGTGAAAGTGAAAAAACATTTTTGTAATTTTAAAGAGAAGAAAAAAAACATCGCTTCTGCAAACAACTTCAGCATCAAAATGCCTGCTAGTAGCATGCTGGAGCTTGCTGTGAAGCAGAGCCCCAGTCATGGCAGTGTGTCAGTGAAGCTGCTTGGTAGTCAGAGGTCACAGATCTCGGTTGCTAGAAGACAGTCGACGCTGAGTGTTCTTGTGGAAGGTGGTTCTGCCTTGACAGATTGTATGAGAATTGAAAATCACAGCATGCCTATAGAAAAGAGTATTTTTACTGAAGGTTTCTAGCATGGGATGCTGCAATGTACATGTAAATATGAGGGACTAATGTGCAGTCTGCCTGGTAAAACCCTAGTGTTTTTAAATAAAAAATTTCTTTATATGAATACACAGGAAGAAATCTAGCACTTTTTTTCAGCAAGTACTATAGCTTCATAAATTAATTATTTCCAGATCTGTGATAATTACTGTGAGTAAGGTCTCCCTCCTGTATATAAACACATGTACACATGCATACATATATCAAAATAACATTTTGTTCAGTATGCTTGTGTTCTTATATGTAGGACTCCTGCAGTTCATCAGCTTGTTCTTACGGCTGCATCTGAAATGTGCTGTTTCAACACCACCCTACTGGGATAATTCCCTATTTGGAGTACTTAATATCAAACATTATATCCTTTTTTTTCAGTTGGCAGTCTTTTTTTGGTTTGTTTAGCGATAAAAATAAGCAACTGAACATACAACGCTGAGGAGAGAGAAAGCGCCAGTTGTTACTGGAATGGAAAAAAATTATATGAGAATTGTTAGCCAACTTGCCAGTAGGAATACAAAAATGTTCATCACACTTGAAGAACTGATGCAACCTTAGCAGCTTGACTATATCATTGTCAGTGTTCATCCCATAAAATGTATCAGATCATAGGTGACATCCCTGTCTATGGAGCTTGTGTGTATGATGAATCTTCTCCTTTGGGTCTTTGTCAGCTGCTAGCAAGATTGTCTCCCTCCCTGCATATTTCAGGAGTGCACACACATTCCTCTATAAACACACATCTCACGCAGAACGTTAAAACAAAACACAAAAAAGGAGGGATAAGGAGAAAACTTTCATCCATGTAATCCAGTACAAATCACCATGTCAGTGACTGACTTCTTTATCGATAGGATTAGGTAGGATATTAAAGGAAAAACAATTTTATACAAATCAAGAGAACTACAGCAGTATTTACAGCAACAGAGCCAGTGAGTAAAACTAATTCATATGTAGCATGGTGGTCTATATGGATGGTATTAATCGCTTGTGTCATATTTCTTGTTTGATTTGTTAAGGTGGCCTTTTTAGTTGCAGCTCTGGGCAGTCACAGATGGCTGGGTATGAAATTCAAGGCATTTTCCATAGATGTGGAATGAAGGAGTATCTCTAGAGAATCATGTTTCAGTTGTCAAACAATCGTTGCTTTCATTTTTTTTCCATCTCATTCTGCCGGTAGTATGAATTTTTGTGGGGTCACATATTGTCCTGCATTTGTCCCACATACCTGAAATGAAATTTCAGTGCAGAAAAGTCTACCTCTTTGCTCCAGGTGGTTCATGTTTAAGGTCTGCACTACTGGATTAATTAGTAAATTGAGACAAAATTCTACCTTCTTGTATGGAAGTCTTTTTCTTCAGAATTTGCCTTGAAAATCCTTATCTTTATTCCTTCTTGGAGGCCGATTCCTTCTTCCATCAAAGCAAATGAAAGAAATTCTGTGTATGTGAGTCCTAGTATTTGAGCAGATGGTGGTTGGCCATCACCTCAAGATAGGTTAATATAAGACAAGACTGACCATAGATTTTTTCTACAAATTATCAACAAGTATATAGCCATATAAACACCGCTCGTTACTGGCTACTAAGAAGGGCCTGAATTCAAGACCCTCAGATGTGACAGGTGACGTACATAAATAAGCTTCTTCCTTATATCGTGCATATTGTCAAAAGCCAGATGCTATCCTAACTCAGTATGCATTGTGAAGCCTGATAAAATTCTGGAATTATTAGAAATTTTCATAAGCTTTGGTCTTCAAACTGTAGGCAATGTTACCACAAAATTGTGGCCCAGATAGATTGTCCTCTGTGCAAGTTTAATGGAGTATCATGAATTCACTTGAGTTACATGAATTTTTCCTTGTGAGGCTTTTAAATAGATTGGGGAATGAAAAGAAAGATTTCATCAGAAAATATTCCTAGTCCAGTGATTTCTTGTGAAGGCAGCATCAAATAGTTGAATGCTATTTGTTTTGAAATGTGGAATGATTAAATTACTTTGATCTATTTTATATCTGAGGCCTAAACATGTACTGTCTAATTTGCTTTCTGGTGCCTTCCTAATTGCCCTGAAGCATGAAAGAAGTGAGTTGTTCAGGTTTTCTGTTTAAAGAGAGAAGGAGATAGTCCCTGTGTGATATGCCTAAGCAAACTGTATAAAGGCTTCAGGTATTGAGGAAAGAGAGCACATGATACAGAATGAGGGGAATGGCTTCCTTTTACATTACGTCCAAAGACTGTAAAATTTAGTTGTTACTATTACCTGTGGCATGCAAAAGGCACAAGAACTACTCCTGGTTGTGGGGAGCTGTAGTGGCAACACTTTATTGTTGAGATAAAATGTTTTAAGTGAAAGCTTTGTCAGTACTCTGGGAAGAGGGAAAATCTTTATCCAGAGAAGCTTTCAGTACAAAATGATAGTTCCAAATACTGAATAACCCCAACAAACAAGAAAACATGCTCACAACACTGGCAAATTCCTACCAACATGTGGAAGGAGTCACGCAAAGAGTGTGGAGCTCTACTGAGAGCTTTCATTAAAAACGTTAGCAGTATTGAGTGTGATTTAAGCACGGATGATCATTCCTAGGTACATAGATCAAATGACCTCTCAAAGTCTTGCCATTCCTGTTTCCTTTTTACCTCTTTTTATTATTATTATTGTACACCATGCTTAATGTAGTGGAATGGATATGATTTACATTGTATTTGTTCCTGTCTCTAATCACAGAACAATGAATGCAGGTGGAAATTATACTGAAAGAGAAAGAAGTGATCATTTCGTTGTAAGCATTAGAGCTAAACAGAATGCATTTAGAAAGCGTGAAGTACTCCATATTCATGTGCACTAATGCAAATTGAAGGATCATTTTTCACAAAACTCCTTCAGGATAAGTGATTATTTGCCATAGGCAAAAGCCCAGTCTGCTGGGTTTGTCTCATTTTCCACATAAAGAGTTATGAATTTGGCAGCATGTTCATCCTGCCCAGCCCCATATATTTCAGCCTAGCCCCATATAAACTCAAGGTGTAATCTCCCAAAATAAACATTACATTGCACACAGTATCATTACTGGAGAGGGTACACTTAAATGCACATTTTTAATAAGCCCTCCAGTAAAAACCGTGCATACTTTCCAGTAGTCACCACATTAAATGCTGAATTTAGAGTATTAAAACCCATAGACTAAAATACATGAACTAGCTGTTTCTAATTCCACTGAACTTAAAAGTATCTCACTGCTCTGTTGCATTGACCTTACATTTAGTGCATAAATTTCCTAAGCATTTCTTGTTCAGCAGCTTTGTGTTACATAGAAAACAGCTGTTTCTTTCAGGTTTTCTTACCCGTAGCATTCTTATTGGGTTGTTATGAATATGGTGTGTTATCTCTTGAGAAGCTCTTTCAGCAGGTTCTGAATTTGTACCTTTCTGTCACCCCACAGAAAACCTTGCTAGTTTTTTATATCTGCGTTCATAACCAGTGTTTCAGATTTCACAGCCTTTGGAACTTTTTCTCATAGTTGCAAGTCAGAGCAGCATTGAGCAGGAACACCATTGACGTTTGTGTGAGTTATTGTTACCAGCCTTCACAGAATACTATTTTTCAGTTTTCTTTTGTGGGGGGATAATGTGGTGTTTCAGATGAGAAGCTGAAGAATTTTATTTATGATAGATGCAGTTGTCTTTCACCCTCCCAAAAATATCAATCAGCACATTTATCCATGGATTGAAAACCTGTTTAGTCGCTGCCTTCTCTTTTTGTAGTATGAACTCCTGTATTGCACATTCTGTAATGCAAATGTCATCAGCTGAATTTCCAAAGAACATATTTTATGATTTCTTATTAATGAGCATTTTTGTATATAAATAGTGGTAATGCAATACTATTTTCTCTTCTAGAGTTCTGGTTTATAAATGACGTTGCCACAGCTCCTGATGTGCTATGTATTTTCCAGGGAAATTTCTAATGTAGGTTTGTGATTATTTTTTTTTTAAAGGAAAAGAAAGGAAGGAAAGAGGAAAAAAGTTACTTCCCAACTTCCCTGTGAATTTATTATTGAATATTGGACTCTTTTTTTTTTTTTTCACTAGAAATAGATAGTGGAACAAAGGCTACACGCTGTTTAATTTTGTAGCTGACACACTTTGACAACTGAATTATATGAATCAATTCAGCATTAAAAACTTGGAAAGAGAATTCTGAGAAACAGTGGAAAACCTGTTCCAGCTGCCCCCTCTCCATTTGTGTCATTTAAAAGGCAGAATTCTAACAGTTGTTTTAAGCAAGACTATGTTATGTCTCTGGTACTAAGCTAAAGTAGCCCCAAAGCAACCTCATGTTCCCAGGAGTTTCATCCTGCTGTGACAGTTTTGCCTTGTGTGTCCAAGTCTTACCTCTGAGTCTTGATGTGTGTGTTTGAGGGTGTGCTTGAGCTGACTTTCTTCCTGGTGTGACCGCAGCTGATTTTGCAATGTGGACACAAGGTCTTTGGGCAACACTTGTTCCCTCTGTGTGGGTACCGCCAACCAGAACTGGCATGTGGTGTGAAGTTCACTGCCCCTTCAAGGTGTGACATGGACCCATGGGTCCCTAGCATGGCACAGCAAATCAAATCCTATTGGGGACAAAAAAAAAAGTAATGCAGACAAATTGTGGCAAATGAAATTTCATCTGAAAAAAAATTAGTCTTCCTGTTCTTAATCCATTAGTTTACCAACTGTTTGTTCCAGTGACATTGTCTGTTGTTATAAACATGCACCATAATTTTTCTGGTTTTGAAACTGTTTCTTCTAGAGTCCAAGGAGCATAAGTATGTGTGGGAACAGGGGAGGAGAAAAAAAACTGGTAAAAATCTTATCTTGATGAATACAGTATATGTAGAGAAACAAGGAGAATCTGGAGCTGGAGCCTAACATTCTGTTTACACCAAATAGGACCTTACTGAATATGTGGTCTCCCTGAATTTAATGACATTTACTGAGACAGTAAAGAAGTTCAAAATTACTATAAAAAGGATTTTTACATAAGGGAGGATAGGTGTAGTAAAAGTGTTATTGGTCTATGAATGTTCTCCAAGAATAAAAGCCAATTCATATGATATGGTTAAAAACAACAGTAAGTGAAGACAGCTTTGAATATAATAGTATAGGATTTATTTTGGACCATGAACAATAAGTCACATTAGTAGTAATTCATGTCTGTGCTATTATGGGCCACTAAAACAGTCTATCTTTTTATGTATTTATCTCCAGCAAGAAATAGATGTTAATATGCCACATATGTAGGTGATAAAAATATAAAATCTGAAAGGGGAAGGTTTGGCTTTTTCTTTAATAGGCATTTACGATAGAACAGATGGATTTGATTCATTATTCCATGAATCTTTAAAAAGCTCTTAGTCTTCAGACCAATCATACAGCATAGCTGGCACCTAATACAAGTCACAGTTCTATTAGGTGAACAAAGTAAGAAAAGAAATTTCTCAGGTTTTTCCTCATATTTTTATCATGTGCACCATTTATTTTGGCTTTATTGGTGTTCTTGGTTTAGAGGAGAAGGGGCGATGTAAAAAGTTATGCTTTTAGGGCATAAAAAAAAAGTGGAAAACCACTTTTCTTCCAAAATCAACCTAGAGTAGTTACACAAATCAGCTTAGAGGAGATTTTCAGCTACAGAAAATCCTCATATCAGAGAGCTAACCCAACCAGGGCAATATAGATAGGAGCTTGTTGCAATGCCCAACTGTTTCTAATTAATCGTGCTGTGCTAGTTCCAAACTGCAGGGGTTGCCAGCACTACAGGTTTGCTTATTAATACTTGCTAAGTCTTTTGTGGCTTTACTTCACTAACCTCCAGTGGAATGGATGCCAGAAAAGCTGATGAAATGTCTACAGTCAAGGAATTAAATGCTAAAATAGAAATAAATAAGTAAACAAAAGGAGAAAGTGATGTTAAGGATTCCACTGGTTTACTATTCAAGCATACAAGGAGCAGTATTGGTGTTCATCTCCTTCAACGGAATGATTACAAGTTATGCAATTACAATGAGCTGAACTTTAATTACGGTCATCAGAATTTTCCATGTGAGGAAAAGTAATATTTTCCAAACTGGTGAGAAGACAATAGTTTGCCACTAAAATTAAAACCCAATGAAATGAACATCTCTCTTCCATTCTGCTCTTTCCCACCTTTTAGATTGTCCCCCTTCCTGCTTTGAATATTTTTTGTTGTTTTTCTCTCAATGTTTAATATCAACAATACTTCTCTTCTGGCTTTCAAAATGTTATTCTCCACATTATGCAGATCAAGAGCTCTAGATGCACGTTTGATAGTTCTTTCTAAAAATAGGTAGTCTCTATGGCAATATTTCACAGTGCCCTTGAAGGTGAAAATTCAGTTTTGCTAAGCCGAAGCCTTTCAGTAAAAATGACAGATCTCACTTCTGTAGGGAGATTGCTATTGTCGAAGTTGTATATTGAAAAAGTCAAAAGAATTCAGAGAACTATATCTTTAAAAAAGTTAGGAACTAGACAAACTCTTCTGCTAGAAACTGTTGCATGTTACTCTTTCATTACCTTGATATTATTCTTTGTTTCCTTTTATTCAGCTCTACAAAATTGCATGGTTTGATTTTCTTAATTTATGACAAAGATCTTTATGAACTGTCTAATCTGTTATAGGAATGAAACACCCGCAACAACTCTCTTTATCGCTTCAAGAGTTGCTTGTGTTTTCAGAAGGTGTCTCAATATTGACAATCAGTATATAGAACTTGTTGTAATGAGCACCTTTTTTTTGTCTCTCTAATCAGAAGCAATTTTACATTTATGTGACCCAGTTCTGTTATCGTGTGTCACTGAAAGAAATGCAAGTTTAACTTGGTCAGGGCTGAAAGATTGGAACCTTCATTGCATTCTAAATAAACTGTAATGCGAGCTTTCAGGGACCGGAGTTGTTTCCTTTAATGCAGTGATTAGTTATCTACTTGTTGCACACTAGCGCGTGTGGCAATATAAAACAGAACCCACTTTTGAACATCCACAGAGGTCTTGTGGTCCATAAAACTGCAGAGGTGTTGGCCAAAAGGATTAGTTTTTCCTTCCTGATTTTAAATTAGGTAATATCCAACAGAAAGAATATAGAAAATGTGAGCATAGGATATGGGATTTTAAAGAAGGATCTTTACAGAAGAATAGGTATCATTCGATTGATTATCAGAGTAAAGGGAGGAATGAGGATGAGTACAAAATAGGTTTGTAGATATCAAATTTAAAATAACTTTTCTGTTGAATGATTGATTTGGAACAAAAAATATATGTAAAAAAAACCCACGATATCAACAACACTAATATGAAAATGTGTTACCTACAGTCCATTAAATCTACAGAGTGAAATTTCACATATCTCAGTTTGCCGGTGCAGCACAGGCTAACATCACTCTTACACCAGGAATAGGCGAAATTTCAAAATTGTACTAAAATGCAAAAAGGCTCTAAAAGTAGAATACATACCCGTGGTTTTAGCTCTAATAAAATAGTCTAATGGCTGTGATGCTGCCAAAAAATTAACATTGTAAGAATAAGAGAAAATGTGTGCTTATGACAACAGTTCAGCATAGTCAGTGCATACAGATATCCTTTGGAGTCCTTATAGCTGTATGTGTCACTCTATGGTATAGCCTTCATTAAAACTTGGCAGGCTATCTTCATTCCTAGGTATAGGGCAATTCAAAAAAGTGGACATATACCATGAAAAAGTAGGACCCCTGTTTTCAGAAAATGACATTACAAGGGTGAGGTAAAGCATTTGTTCTGCTCAATTCTTATATTGTGGGAATTGCTAAGATTAGTGTGGTGAATTTTAAATTATGTTTCTGTACTCCTAGAGATTTGTAGCCTGATGTGTACGTGTAAGACATGAAACACCAAAGTGATAGATCCACAATACTTGAACATATATTCTATTGTGGGTCTCATGTAGGCAATAAAAAAATAAGGAATTTTATATTACTTTGTCAACTGTATGTCCTGTAGTGTTTTTCATTAGAAGACACTAAGAGCTCTGTAGAATAAGAAGGAACTGGGGGGGGGGGGGGACGAAGACACAAACTAATTTGGTTATGTACTGATTTTCAGTGTGCAGTACATTTATACATATTTGTACGGAACATGTATAGCGTTGTAATGTTAGTCTTTATGAATTCTTTGATGCCTTCCTAATAGTAACCATGGAGTTAGAAGCTTTGAGAAAGCCCTAAGATTCATGCAAATGATTTTCAGTGTCAAGTCATGTCACATCACTACCTAGTGTATCAGACCCTCGTAACATCAGAAGTAATCTGTATTTGCATATGGTCCTGCTATACTGAATTAATTTAGCAAAAAACTTGCCTTAAGATTCTGTCCAGTCTTGTCATTATTCAATAAAATTTCTCAAGTATGTGCTATTTAAGTGATTATGAAACTCCACAGAATCATATAAAAACTGTTTGTTTAAATTAAATGTGGCAAACTAAAGTGAATTAATTGTTCTATAGTTGCCTCAATTTTAAGCTTATTTTGCATGAGCATTATATGATTAGATGTTGTGATGGGAAATGTATTAGATGTTGTGATGTGACTGATCATGAGAATATTAGAACCTGCAAAGATAATTTGCAATGCTGCTCCTGTAATTTCTTTGTCTTAGAAATAGAATTAAAAAGAGTCTATAACCAGAGACTGTTTAGCAAGGTTATTTTTTTGTAGAGGATCAGAAAACCACTCATTGGAATGAGAAGCTACCAGAGCAACATGAGAATTGCATTGTCTATTAATGAGAAAGTCATTGCTTGATTTTTCTTGGTGTAGGCTAAGAAAGAGACTTTTTAATAAATTTTACTTGGGTTCATTCTTTTCTGTGTCACATGCTTGATACATGTTCTGAACATTAGTATTGACAGAACACGTTGTAGATATTTGCAAAAATTCACATCAGAGGTTAGTGAGAGGGGATTTATTTACTTTTTGTATGTATATTGCATCTCTTCCCTGAAGCACTTCATATCCCAAGAGCATTTTCCTCTCCATTATGAATCATTTTCATATCCACTGAACACTGAAACTGCTTTTCAGATTAAGAATAAAAAATACATTTTTAAGGCAACAAATCTGGAAAACAAAGGCCTATGCGCAGTACTTACATTGCTGCAACACTTTTTCTTCTATGAGGAAAAAAACACCAAGTCAGGAATGGAAGGCTTATGGGAAGCTTATTTGTTCTTTTATTATTCACACTGATAAAGCAAGAAAACCGTGAGGTTTGAAATGTTACCATCAAACCTAAAAAACATTATTTTGTTGGTTGGGGTGCTGAAAATACATTTCAGGTTGTAGTGAACAGCTCTGGTAATAAAACTGTAAGTAATATACTTCAGTGGCATATAGTTTTAAAATACCTCTAAAGGAATTATTTCACGCTAATAGTCTGCTGATTTGATCTCAGAGAGTGTACTACGAGTCAGTTCCTTCTCTGAATGTTACTACTGTGTCCAAGTAAAACAAATAGAGTTTATAGACACACCAAAAAATACATCTTATTATTCGTTTAAGTGATCAATGTGCCCAGAGAAGATCAGCTTTCAGCATAATTTTGTGCAACTTGTACATAGCAAGATGGTGCAAAGCATATTCATTGATGGCTTTATGAACAGACATAGAGATGGAAAAAAGTTCTGTTGAATTATTAATACTTAATAAATGTTCCCTTTATGTGCCTCCTTTCCTCCTTTCTCTTTTCCCCTTCCTCTCTTTTTCTCTTTCTCTTTTTCTCTTTCTTTCTCTTTCTCTTAAACACCCTTTCCCCAAGGCGCCACCATCTTGTCTGGGGGGGGCTGAGCCGAGCCCTGTGGCGGGTGGGTTGGAACCGGCTGGAACCGGCTGGAACCGGCTCGGGGCAGCCCCGGCCTCTCCTCACACAGACCCACCTGCAGCCGCCCACTGCCAGCGCCTGGGCGCCCGCACCCGGCGCAGCCGCGCAGAAAGATTATGCAGGACGGGGTCCACTGAAGCTTCGTTGCCTTCTCCTTTGCTTCCTTCCATGACATAGCGTAGGTGGGGAAAGGCCTCCATGCAGGGGTGCAGCAGGCCCCTTTAGACTGCACAGTGGTGCAGCCGCCTTAGCTAGAATAAAATTTGTCAGCTGGTGAAAAGCATAAAACGTGGGGATTGCGGATTCAGAGATGAATGCTCCCCAATTAAATTGCAGAATGCAATGTAATGTAATCTTTACTAATGCTTTGTTAGTAATGCATTATTATAAGACTGAAAATGGAAAATAGCGTGTGTTGCTTAAATTGAGCATTTTATTACACAGAGTAAGCTAACTGAGACTTCTGTTTCTTCTTGCGAGGTTTTCTAAACGAGATCATTACAGAATATTGATTAGTCATAAGAATTACAATGTTTCTCATTACTGCTTGACTGAACAAAATTAAGGAAATAGCAAAATAAGTTGCTGTAAGATATAATCTGCCTTGGTGTTCCCTTCAAAATAGAGAGGCCGCATTTCAATCTTTCCCCTGGCAAATTTGAACTGTAATCTTAAACTGGAAATTTGAATGTTGCTTTTCATAATGGATATTAGGAGTGCTATATGGGCTCAAAGCTCTTAGTTTTGAACAAGTTTGGATCCAGATTTAATTTTGACTCCCACAAGATGATAGGTGTGCAGTTTACTGTTTAAAATACAGTAAAATTTTATACAAACTCTGCCATTAATATCCCCATTGTTTTCTTTTGAAGGCTGTTGACTACGCTGCTGTACAACTGTCTTAACATCACAGTGAGACACTTTGTACGCTTGCTGAGAAAGAAATGGGCTGAAAATATTCTATAGCTGTTTCAGAAACGACGTTTAAAGTATTACTTATAATGTGAGGTTGTCTTGGTTTCAGCTGGAATAGAGTTAATTGTCTTCCTAGTAGCTGGTACGGTGCTGTGTTTTGGGTTCAGTATGAGAAGAATGTTGATAACACACTGATGTTTTCAGTTGTTGCTAAGTAGTGTTTGGTCTAAAGTCAAGGATTTTTCAGCTTCTCATGTCCAGCCAGCGAGAAGGCTGGAGGGGCACAAGAAGTTGGGAGGGATCACAGCCGGGGCAGCCGACCCAAACTGGCCAAGGGGGTATTCCAGACCATGGGACGTCACATCTAGGGAATAAACTGGGGGGGACTGGGGGAGGGAGGAATCGCAGCTCAGGGACTAACTGGGTGGAGTTGGCAGGTGGTGAGCAATTGCACTGTGCATCATTTGTACATTCCAATGCTTTTACTAATACTGTTGTCATTTTATTAGTGATATCATTATTATTATTAGTTTCTTCTTTTCTGTTCTATTAAACCGTTCTTATCTCAGCCCACAAGTTTTACTTCTTTTCCCGATTTTCTCCCCCATTCCACTGGGTGGAGAGGGAAGTGAGTGAGTGGCTGCGTGGTGCTTAGTTGCTGGCTGGGGTTAAACCACAACAGAGATACCATATAATGCTAACTAAATTAGTATTTCAAGAAACAGTTTGATGACATTTTTAATATACTTCAAAAAATAACTTATATCGTATGGTTCTGCAGTTTGTCATAGGACTGCTACCACATTTAAGTTGTTAGTCTATGTTTCTCCAATTTTTTGTTACTATTTCCAGCATTTTGAAGTCTGAGCAGTTTCAAAGAGCAAAATTTCTTGCTGTAAATCAGTTATCGAATTTAATGCTAATGAATTTCATGTCTTCAAGAGGGAAAAGGGTGGATGGATTTTGATTCTTGGCTGTAAGAGAGAGTGTCGACCACAGGGACCTGGTCATAAATCATAGCAATCTAAACAACTCCCCATCCCCTGTAATGTGGGGACAAAGAATTTCAGTGGCTAGGATTTTCCTTATTCAGACATCGAATAGTTGCAGCCCCAGGACGGGCAGTTCTTTCTAGCTTTAACAGAACCTCTGAGGTAGGTACATATCCCTACCTTGGTAGCCCAAACAAGAGTTTTAAGATCTGAAATATCTAGAGATGTCTAAATTTAAAGACATAATGATATGCCAAAACCCCCTGCATTGCATCCTAAAGATTGCACGTCTCTGTTATGAAACTATTTTTCCATACAAAATATGGCAAACTGACTGCTGTGTGCTTTAAATTCAAAGAACTGTGGCAATTTTCAGTGAAACAACAATCCCAAATTTATATTGAGAGTACAATAGATGATTGTGCTTTATGCTATACACAATCTTTTCCTGTTCCATTGCAGCCTGTGATGAAGGAGAAGGAAGAAACAAAGACCACAGAATTGTAGCAAGCCACTGGGGTCCTGACCTGAAGCCCAGTGAAATCAAATTAAGTTTTTCCCATTTGTTTCAACGAGGACTGAATTAGCTTGAATGTGAACAAGCAGCTTCATTAATAAAGTTAAGAAAAATAAAATGTTTTTCTGTTACAAATTAATTAGCTTCCTTTTTTATTTTTATTAAAACAACAACAGGAAATAGTAACATGAAAAACCCTGTTTACTTAAAGACTCCCTAGAACTTAGTCTCCAAACTGAATTTAAATACTACTTCATTATGTTTTATTGTGACTTTTCAAAAGACTAAATACCATGATCTCCCTTTCAAAAAGGGTCAGCTGGAGTTACACAGACTTACTGAAATTGCAAAAGGCTTTTTATAATTCCTCCAGACATTTTTTAAGGATTACTACAAAACTTGTAACGAAGTTCAAACCTCAATCATTAGAGAAATCTTTTGAGGTTTTTTTTTTGCTTTTTATGTAATGAATTTTAGTGGGGATATTTCCATTGAAATCAGCCTGCTGTCCTGCCGCATGATAATGGTACATTTTGTCAAGAATACTGGAACTTAATTTGAAAGGAGGAATGATATTTTGGTTACTTCCAGGAAAACCAGGAAAGCGCTCAGTCTTGCTTGGGATATATCACTGCAGGATCGGAGTAGCAATATGAGCTTCTCTTTTAAAATGTCTAATATATTAATACAGTATTAAGGAACCTTCTTTTCAGCAGGGACCTAATGTGCTCTGAAACTCCCTACACGTTAAAATTTTCAGAAATAAATCCCAATTACTAGAGCCTAATTCAGAGCTCTTTTTAAAGTTAGTGGGTCAATTTGTAAATTCCTTGGTAACACACTGTATCATTTAAAGGCTGAACTGGAGCCTAAGAAGCAGCTTAAGAATTTTATATAACTGTGCCAGGAAGTACAAATTAGATTCTTCCTACATATTTTTTAAAGTTAATATATGTGATAATTAGCAATGCTGGGGAGGAAGGGCAGAAGTTAGTTACCCATTTCAGGAAAAGCAATCCTGAATGTTTCCAAACAGGAAAGCAATCCTGAATGAATGAGGAGACAGTAAAAGTAGCTATGAATTTATACAAATCATTAAAAAAAAGAGGAGGGGGGAAAAAAG
>JANZLQ010000007.1:3789564-3813422 GCA_026212715.1 Elanus axillaris
AGAGGACGGGGGAAAAAAGAAAAAAAAAGAAAGGGGGGGAAAAAGGGGGGGGAAGACAAAGAAGACTAGAAATTTGAAGTAGGATTAAAGATGTTTTTAACAAATCTGCTCAGACCACTGATGGAGGTATACACTAACTTCAGAGAGTTTTAAGTCTCAGACAACATTATGAGGAAACTCATAGCTCAAACATGTGGCATTAAAATAAGCTTGTCGGATTGTTTTGAAAACAATATGTGCAGAGGAGGTAAGGTTATATATATATAAGGAATACGAATGCCTTATACGGTTGTACTTAATAGCCTCAGAAAACCATTCTGCTGCCTTTTGTGCAGAGTTCAGAGACCTGAAATAAAAATGAGGAGCAAAGGATTCTTGTATTGTGGCAACTCCTCCATTGCAGTGTCTGAAGCTTCCATCATAATGGAGAAGGTGGGAGTTGAACAAAAATTTCCGCTTTGCATCCTTGATTAAAAGCTTAAAAGCTATGATTGTGTGCTTAATGATCTGCCTTAAAATATATTCTGATAAAACCATCTGCCTCTAAAATCTGAACATACACATTTCACTATATATAATGAAGAAGAAAAATAATTTCTTCCTTCTAAATTATCTGAAATGCTATCTATAAAGCCAGGGACAATAAATTCTCACTTAATACTTCTGGGAGTTGGCAGCTGTCATAATTCCCGTTACTCAAAAGATATCTGAAGGGGGAAAAAAAAAACCAAAACCAAATCACCAAAGAAGCCTTTTAAGTGTACTCCTTAAAGCCCCAAACCTTCAGTAAGAACCATGCAGGTATATGCTTGACTACAAAAATAGATCCACTGAGCAACTTCTCTTTGTAAGCAGCTAGAACAAGTGTATACAAAAGACTTAAATCCTAGCTAAGTTCTATATTCATGGATAAAATATTCTGGAGACATTAGAAGGGCTCTGTATAAAATAGAGAGCTTCACCTGAAAGCCACAGCTACCATTTATCTTCTGTACAGCTTTATGTCACCATTTGCATTCAATTGTCTAAATTCAAGATCTCCTCCCAGAAATCTGTAAATAAAAGAAGGGTTTAATTGTGAAAAAGGCTTTGTCTGGGTCATTACATCAGTTGATTCTGAGCAATGTGGATATGAAAAAAAACTAGTATCTTCACTCTCAAGATAGAAGTATTGAAGTAAGTCAAAGTTGTAAAATTTTTGGAAAAACATTTTTCAATATACGTAACAGGACATAGAAATGATGCTGATTTATTTGCGCTATATTGAATAGTGTGTCTGAGAATAACATTAAAGGCAATAAATAATAAGAATAACATTAAAGGTGATAAATAATAATCTGATAAAGACTCTGTCACATTTTAAAAATAAGCAAATGCCTGCCAAACCAGAACAAATAGAATTGAGGTATTGCTGTATGAGAGTGCATTAATAATTTCATTATCTTTTTTGTAATAACAAATGATGAAACTTTTATTGGCTCTTTGTAAAAGCAAGTATTTTTTACAGAGAGCGAAAGGGTGAGGACCATGTTCTGGACTGGAATCCAGAAAACCTGAGTCAATCCTGGGGTCAAAAGATCCTTGTGCAAAATTAGGAAATCATCAATCCTCTGTCTGTCATATGCCTATAAGCTGATAATTATTCCTTTTCTCACTTGATTGTCATAAGAATAATTGTATTAAGATTTGTGAAGTGATCATCTAACCGGGGGGGGGGGGGGGGGGTAGTGGTTGTACGAGTGGAAAAGTTAAAATGAGAGAAAATTCAAATGGAAAAAATGATCAAAGCCAAACTGTTGAAAGATAAGACACTCCAGTACTTTATTCCTGGTACCACCCTTGCAACTGCCACTTCCATAATATGGATAAGAATGTTTTAAATCCTCCTATGACCAGTAGGTTTTCATAGCAGCATTTACTGAATAATTTTATCTCTTAAATTCATTAATAAAATTTGTCTTTACATTTTCTTTTAAAGAACTGAAAAATATAAGAACATTACACTTTTGCAGGTAATTTAAAAAAAAGAATCACCCTACAGAACAGTACCTATGTCTGTCTTTGAACAAAACTGATCTCAGGGTGAAAGTCAATTGACTTGAGTGTATTGAGATGATGTAGAACCCATGCAAACTCCATGCAAATGTGCTTATTCCAGTGCAATATGTTTATTAATAATTTACATGCTAGAAAGAGTAATGATGGGCTGTTTACATATTTTAGGTTTTGATTGGGTTTTTGTCATTATTTATGTGAAGACAAGAAAATTTACCATGCTGACGGCTTTCATTTAATGGTCTAATAGGACCTAAATAGCTGGATATTTATGGCTTTTCCATAGTGAAGTAGTGAATAAGTTCTTTAACAGCAAAATTAATAGTTAGATGATGACCTTGTGAAAATCCAAAGTTGGTAACTCCCACTGATGTCACATGTAAAGGAAGGTTTAGCCGGTACTTGCAGCTGCTTCCACGCCTTGACAGACCAGAACTAGGAAGAAAGGTCTCAGAGATGAATGCGGCAAATCCAGTAGCCAGGCAGGCTGGCGAGAGGTGGCAGTGGTATTGCACTAGGAGTATGATAGTCATAGTTATGCACAGGGACAACTCCGGCACTGGAAGTGGGTGGGTTCTATTCCCACCAGAGCTTTCTAGTCTCCTGGGTCTACAGGAGTCTTGCTTCCCTTCAGGGCCAAGGTGCATTTGCTAGCATCGCAGCGCGATAGAAACAGAAGTAAGTACTGTGCATCTGGCAGGAGAGCTCAGGCAGAGGAGGAGATGGATCCCCACCAAACTTTTTTGCATAACCCACTTTCACTTGCCACATTGCTGCCCTCTCATAGAAGAAAAAAGAGATCTTGGTCTCCCTCTTCCTCTTTGGCTGATTGTTCTGGCTGCTTTCCTTGTGTGAATAAAAAGCATTGGTACCACCACACGGTGAGCTTGATGAGTGAACTGTTCTGGTTGAAAAATAACTTTCCACATATAGAGAGATGTGAAAGACATAGTTTTCAGCCACACCAGCTTCCTTATCTGATTCACCATGTAACCCCTCAAACCCTTACACTGGCACAACAGAATTAGCAGGTGGGGATGGCTGGGAATGCGGCTACCCTCCCTGAAGCAGCAGGAACCGTTTACTCAAAGTTAAACAGTAAAGATGACAAAGATACAGGACTTAACATAGTGGGGTAAGTTTTGTGCACGTGGGGTTGTGCCCCATATTGGCTACTGTAGCAGTGGCCATTTGCTTTGATATCATTTTACAAAATGTGGATCTCAAGAGAAATATTCTGCAGAGAACCCCACGCCCCCAGGGTAGAAGTTTAAATAATGCTCTGTGCATGTTATACCCTGCTTTTTAGTATGAGCTTGAGGTGCTTCCCTGCAACACAGACATCCTGTTGCCTCATGTTTGAGGAGGAAACAATAACGACCACAGTTAAACACAGCAATATACAGTCTGAATAGAGACACAGCTGTTAAATATGGGGCATTTCTGAAATAGGCTTTGGAACACTGTGCATTTGCTATAATTCACATGCAAAACATTGGCAAGATAGGGACATTAGTTTTTTTAATGCCACACCCCTATAAATTATCTTATTCTCATACCTCATTACCTTGTCTTCCCCTGGTAATTTGTAAGAACTGGATATCACCTATAATTAGCAAACTCCACTAACGATACCTAGTTAAAGGCTTTGCTGACACAGTACAAATGGAGAGTAGCACATATTTTTCTTTTATATGTCTTTTTCTGATCTAGCATTTTGCATGCTAAAAAGTCAAGCTGTTGTTGCTTTCTGCTAGTAATAGCCATAAACGTTAAGAATGAAGTGAAAAAAGCTTAGCAAATTACCATATAATTTTTTCCCAAGAGAATGAAATAAAGTATAATAGGTATAGTTTATGGCATTGTGGACTAGTTAGATTTAGTGCACTTTTTACTTCGTGTCTACACTGGCTATATAAATCAAAAATGGTCAAACTCAGCCCGTACTTCATGTCAACGTTTCTAGCAACGTTATGGGAATATTGCCTGTGCAATCTATAGGTTTCATATTGCAACATCTATGTTTTGATGAGGCCATAGACATAAGCCCAAATATGTACACACATACATGTGGATTTAGTCTGATCTGACCTGTTCTTACACTTCTTGTGGGTGAAGAATTCTTTTTTTTTTCCCGCTGTTGGTTTTTTTTTATTGTTTTTCCTTTCTGTTTTTTGATATCTATGCAAGTTCTTTCTTTCTCTGCATTTCTGAGGTTTATTATAGGCAACACTGTTTGAAGACAATTAATATTAAAAACTCCACAGAAGGAAGTAGAAATATTTTCATTAAATAGGATCTTAAATAACAATCATTAATATTTTTCCTGTGTAAATATATATTAAACATAGAAAGAGAAAATTTTCTATGTTTGTACTGTAAGTATAAATTTTAATTTTATTTTCTTTTATGCGGACATATAAGTCAGCTTGATCTTATGTTAAGGTGATATTATGAGATTTAAATCCTCTTAAAATAAAGCTTAGTGACTGTTATCAGGTAAAAAAAAAGAAAAAGAAAATGTTAGATGCCCTTATCAGAGCTTTCAGGAGGATGTGGTTTCATATTAATGAGAACTTATAATGAGACATTCTGGTTACAGATTCCAGTAACGATGTGTGTTGAATTTATAGCATAAATTTTGTTAAGTCCACTGTTAAGATTTCAAAGCAATGGTGCTCTATCTTGAAATGAAAGGTGTTAAATGTGGGCTATTTTTCAATTAAATAATTTCTGAAGAGAAAGGATAACCTACATTTCTGCTTCTTAAAAGCAGTTTCATTTTTGCATGGGCACACAATGTATTTTTGTTCCCATATAAAGCTTGGTATTCATGTACGCTTTCAGCATTTGTCTTATGGTACTAGAATGAGAGTGCTTTTCTTTCCACATAGCAGCCACTTCCTATTTGTTTTCTAACATATGCTTTTCTGCATTTAAATGGAAGTGGTCTGAAAAGTTAAGATCCCCATTTCAGTTCAAAACCAGTTTGCAAAGGAATCAGCTGGAGCTTTTTTTTTTTTGCAACACAATTTACTCCATATATCACTGCATCTCATGAAAGGATTTCAAGCAGCCTCGTGTTTCCCACTTTCCAAGGCAGGATAGTTCATGGAAAGGGAATCAGAGTGCCACAGCACAGGTGAAGCTTGCAGAAGGGGTATGATTCCCATTTTAATAGTCTCCTCTTCTGGCACCAGCATTCAGATTCTTTGGAGCTCAGGGCAGGAGCAGTTCTCTGCACTGTAGCCTGGCACTCAGGCATATTCAACACTTTCTGTTGGCGTTATTCGACATATTGTCACTGTGACTGTTCGACAAATTGATTTTTGGCATAGAAGCAACTGCCATAAGTTCCTCTTCCTTGTAGCTGCACCTCCAGGAAAATGAGCAAGTAGAAAAAGAGAAGGACAAGGAAGAGAAAGATGAAACAAGGAAGAGCAAGGTGAAACAGAGATGTTGCTTGAGCCTTAATTTTCTCAAAGCAGCAACCTACTGTGCACTACGAAACAACTGATCATGGTTAAAAAAAAAAAAAAAAAAAAGAGCTGTATTGCAGGTTTGGGGTAGTCAGGTTTGGTGTAGAGATTCAGCATTTGGTTCCCTTCCCTAGTGCTATGCAGGCAGCATATCAGCATGAGAGTCTGTCTGCTGAGAAGTGTGTAATTATTCCTACACGAAAAGCCACGAGTCAGCTGTTAACCTGTTTGGCCTGGGGAGGTGAACTGTTGAGTCTGCTCTGACGGGGTGGCTTTGTGCTGTTTATTGCATGTGGCAGGTAGCAGTTGGTGGGTGTTTGCCGGTCTTCCTGAGGTTACTAGTGTCTCTGCATGCAATTGCTCAGCCACTTGCAGGGAAATGTGATCTTGGGACTATCCTGGCAGCAGTAAATGAAATATATGTTAGGATGAACATGCTCAGTTGTGCTCCAATGCCCAAGAAACACTTGATTCACCATTTAAACTCCTGGCTGATATGGAATTGGGGTTTTCAAAATTTCTGCTCGATATTCCTAATGAGATAAGAGGGCTTTTTCAGCACACCTAGCAGTATGGACATGAGCATCATGTATACTTGTTTTTACTCCAGGACACCCTGCTTAATCTCTGTCTCCACAGGTCAGGAAGACTTTTACTTTGGGACCAGGGCAAAGAACTACCAAACTAATGCCTAAGCAGCTTCCAGATCATAGAAGAGATTGTGTTTGAGGGACTGAAAGGTAGATGGCATGCACTAGCTGGACACCTGGAGGCAGCAGAGTGGATATGTGCCCTGAATTAGAACAGTATTCCCTGTTCCCTGCAAGGTTTATGAAAGTGAGGGGAGAGATTTGCCAATGGCTGAGAGGCAGAAATTCAGAGGTGAGATGAGTAGCTTGCAACATATCCCTTCCTAAATAACGGTCACCTAGGATGTGTTGTAAGCATAGCCTACATAGCCTACTCCGGGTGTGCTCTTGGGATATTCTCGAGAGTTCTTTGTGTGTGCTTTATACGCTTTTATGAGTTGATGGATGTCAGTCAAATGTGAGGCTATCTTTTGTCAATCCCCAGAGGGTGTGCGAGTGTGTGCACGCACGTTGTTCTCCTTCATGAATTTCAAATATTGCCCATCTTTTATCTTTCAGTGTACAATGAATTGGAGTGTCTGGTAAGTTGCCTTAGACAGCTTTGTTGCCTGTGTGCAGTTTGTTATCCTGCTTCTAGGGTTTTCGTGAGTTTTAAGCATAGTGCCTTTTTTAGCTACATTGGCTAAATTTTTAGCCAGTTTAAGTGTTGGGGCTTCTCAACCAATAGGCAGGTTCATTGCCTGTGGATTACATTCAGTGGATACTTTATAGATAAATCACAGTTTTAAAACAATGCTGTTTTAGCTGATGGGGGAAAACACTGGGAACATCTGTAACACTAATAATGCTACAAAATGGAAGAGTTCAACTTCATAAGGATTTGAGCTTACAGCAGAAAGTCTGATGGTCAGGGTGGAGGTCTCTCCTCTTGAGAGTAGCTTGAAAGCTCTTTGTTACTGGAGCAGCGTGGCTGCAAGCTGGTGCTTAAACTGGTCAAAGGACTCACATCCTGGAAAAATTTGAGTTCCCTGCCAGATTTAGTTCTAAGCTCTTCTAGTCTTATTTAGGACCAATGCACTGGCTCACCAGACTTTGCAGCTTCAGCCCTGGTGATAGGGTGTGAATAGAAAGAGAAAGTAGCAAGTGAGCTGCAGGCTTTGGGTGTATGTAACTTCCTAAACTCCATCCTGTTCAGACTTTTGCTTCTCACCTGTGCTCTTAATCTGTGAATTGAAGCAAATACCTTCACATCATCACAGAGTGGCTGAGGTTGGCAGGTCATCTTGTCCAAAGACCCTGCTCAAGCAGGGCCACCTAAAGCCGGTTGCCCAGGACCAGTTGTCCAGACAGCTTTTGATGGCTTTTTCCAAGGATGGATACTCCAAAACCTCCCTGGGCAACCTCTGTCAGTGCTCAGTCACCTCCACAGTGAAAAAGTGTTTCCTGAGGTTCAGAGGGAACCCCTTTGTTTCAGGTTGTGCCCATTGCCTCTGATCCTGTAACTGAGCTCCACTGAAAAGAGCCTGGCTCTGTCCTCTTTGCACCCTCCCTCCTGGTCTTTATATAAATTGATGAGATCCCCCTGAGCCTTCTCTTTTCCAGGCTGAACAGCCCCAACTCTCTCAGCCTTTCCTTACAGGAGAGATGCTCCAGTCCCTTAATTGTCCTTGGGGCTCTTCATTGCACTCTCTCTAGCATGTCCATATCTCACTTGCGCTGAGGAGCCCAGAACTGGATACAGCACTCCTGGTGTGGCCTCACCAGTGCTGAATAAATTAGGGGAAGGATCACCTCCCTCATCCTGCTGGCAGTACTTTGTCTAATGCAGCCGAGGATACCATTTGCCTTCTTTGCAGAAAGGGCACATTGCCGGCTCATGTTCAACCTGGTGTCCACCAGGACCCCCACGTCCTTTTCTGCCAAGCTGCTTTCGAACCAGTCAGCTCCCAGCGTGTGCTGGTGCACAAGGTTGTTCTTCCTCAGGTGCAGGGCTTTGCACTTTCCCTTGAACAGCACGAGGTTCCTGTTGGCCCATTTCTCCAGCCTGTCCAGGTCCCTCTGGATGGCAGCGTAATCCTCTGGCGTATCAGCCACTCCTCCCAGTTTTGTGGTCATCCGCAGACTTGCTGAGGATGCACTCTGCCCCATCATCCAGATTGTTAATGAAGATGTTAAACAGGACTGGACCTAGTATTGATCGCTGGGAAAACCTTGTATTTCTAAAATAGGTCTTTGATATATAGCTCTACCCAAACAGATGGTCATCTTTCAAGATGGCTACTTAGAGAAAACATTTTTTTCCTCTTAAAATGTATTAAAAAGCTGCCTTTTTGCAAAACAGTGTATTTGAACAAATTACTTTGGTTATGAGTTATTTAAAGTAACTTATACCCTTAATTTGGCAGAAGGGAGGGGTAAGAGGCGGCCATCAGAACAGCATGTGGTGCTCAGACAAGACAAAACCACACTCGTCCCTAATTCATATGGTAGTAAATAGCCTTCAGGCACATGCTTAAGTTTATTCCTGCTCAGGGCAGCTCAATAAAGCCAGTGGAAATTTTCTAGTGGATTCAATGGGACCATGATTTCACTAAAACCTTTCAGAATTTAGGAGTTCCTTTAAAATACTGCTTAATGAAATAAGATGGCAAACAGCAAAGGCTAAGAGTTGAGCTGATGTTTATGTCACAAGACGCCTAAAACTCTCAACCATTTTAGCAGCTATTATGCAGCAACTGGTAAGTCAGCAATATTACATTAATTTACAGCTGAAAAGCCTATAAACCCAAGTGAGCAAATCATCTTCTATTACTTTTTTCACATGAGAGACCCACAGTATGATCAGTAAAGAAAAGAAAATGTAAACTTTTGCATTTACAGAGAAAGGGTATGCTACAACAGGAGGTAGGTAAATGCCTCCCTATGTGCATTATTACAGAAAGTTGGAGGTATAATATGAAATATAATCTTGCTAAACTTCCTTAGCCTAGGCAAATGAATAGACAAGCAGAAACCAATAAAGGTATTTCAGTGTTTTTGCCAAATTTTTTTATGTTGGTTCTCCTAGAAGGAAAGGCAAACCAAGACATTTCAGTGGGTGCTTATGTATGTTTTTGTTTCCTTCTGTTTGTTTTCCCTTGCTAAGTTTGAGTAGTATAGTTTGAAGGAAATACGGAGCTGATATGATGAATATTTTGAAAATGCTGCATTAATTATTTGCATGTTTCCAGGGAATTAGAAGGAAAGGAAGGTTATTTTTCCAAGTAATATTATCTTGGTACTGTAAGGTTTTTGTGAAGCTTTGGGTCCTTTGTCATTTTGCAGGCTGTAGTGGGCTCCTCATGGTCATGCACCCTGTATAATCATTTAAAAAAGAGAATAGGACCTTCAAATCGTACATGTAACTACTTACACAACCAAAAATTTCTCCAGACTGGGATAACTCCAAAACCAACCAGCGCTTTCTCCAAGAATTGCCTGTTCCTAAATATCTTAGACAGTATTCTCCTCTGCTGTTAGAGACACTTTATCTCCTAGCATATTTTAGCAGCAGTTTTGTCAGCAGATATTGCTTATTTTCTTTTGTTCAAATACTAATTTAGGATTTGTTACTAGAATATAGCAGCATTTCCAGTAAGGACCTGGATTGCGTTGTTATAAAAATACTTTAGTGGATTATGAAGAAATAAAATATATTCTCCATTACTTTCAGCCTTTTAAGTTATGCTTTAATTCTACTCCCTTTTTTGGCATACATGATTTCACCAAGAGAAATCTATGGCTTCTGCTGAAGAGAAGGTCAGATAAGATGATTATAACATTTTTTGCTGGCCTTAAAATACATGAAATACATGAAATAGTTTTACCTTGTTAGAGCTGACTTTCCCAAGCTCTAAGTAGTATATCTTGTAATGAACACCATGCTACACTACCTGCTTTAAAGACAGCTGAACTGAATGGACCCTTATAGAGGTACAGTAAAGATGCTATCAAAAATTTTTTTACTTTTGTGTAGATACTGGCGTAGGTGGGAAGAGGTTATTTTATGTACTTATCTGATGGGCTGTCTTACCTCTGTGAAACTTTGTTTGTTTGAGATTATGCAGTAAGGGAAATTTTCTATCACTGCCAAATATACACAATTTTGAAATGATAGAAGGTAGGTTTCTGGATTTTTTTAGAACATGAGGGAAATTATGTCATTCAACTACAAACACTAACTAGTTTTTTAAAGCGGTATCTCTTTCATGTAGATCAGTTATATGGATTCCTTATGGGGGTCACATTTTGAACTACTTATACCTCTTAGCTGTGAGTCTCCTTCTTTCCCTGACAAGATTTTCTTTCTGTAAATATATTTGATAGTGACAGATGGAGATCACAGAACAGAATTTATATGCACCAATTACATACCGACAAAGACAATACATTCTTGGATCATTGGTTTACTGGGGGGGGGGCGGGAAATGTACATTCTGTACTCCAAGAGAATCCTATTTGTTTTTTCCCTATTTCTAAGATTGTCAGTACCTAAAAAAACCCTAGACATGGAGAGATTCACTCAGAATAGTTTTATAGCCATCATAGATAGTAATATCACTGAAGAAAATATTTTATGGGAAATTTTTCTATTATGAATGAAATCTGATTCACTGAGCATCATCCTACAGTGCGAAGTTAATACAGGCTTTTTTTCTGACTGAATCCTACAGCGGGGAGTCAGTACCTTTCTGGAATAGTAAAGCTTCATCCTGTCACAGGAATCTAAACTGTTTCTGCATGTTGTCAGACACACTGAACCTGACCAGTTAACACTAGGGATTGATTGTAGGTAAGTTGTTATATTTTTGTCTAATTGCAAAAAGGGCTCAATTTGGGGAATTTACTTTAGGGATAAAAAAATCTGGCTACTCTGTGACATTTAATTCCTAAAACAGGTGTCCTCATATATATATATATATATATATATATATATATATATAAAGACTGTTTTCTCTTTGTCTTCAAGGATGTCTTGGTCTCAGTAATCTTGTCATAAAAAGAAAAAGTCAAGTCAATTAAAGGGCAATTAGGATTTCTTTTCTTGTCATCAGGACAAAATTTGCCCTTTTTATTAGTTCTTTGATTTCTCCTTTGCAGACTGTATACAGAGCTGAGGGGTAGTGTCACTGATTAACACAACAATAGCTAAAACATCATTTGCCAACGTATACAATTTCCCCCACTGGTCTTACAAGTTTGGCCCCTATTGCTTTCAAAAGTAAGGATGACAATTTATGAAACAGATTAATGGAAGGTTTTTTTTATTGTTGTTAAAGAACGTAATGTAAAAAGGTGAGTGTTGGCTAAGTACAATTCATCTGGGGTTTTGTGCGGTTTTTTTATGAAAAAGCAAGCAGTGCCTTTTTCAGAAGGCACGTGTTCATTAAAAATCTGATTTGTGACATTCATTAGTTGAAAGCAAGACAGGGAAGCCCTGAACTTAAAGATAAGTATATACGATTATTTTCTTCACAGAAGGTAAGATAGTAAAAATATACAGAGACACAACAGAGGTTTGAGTTCCTCTGTGTACAGCTGATAAAGCAAAAGCCTCATATGCTAAAGTATTAAAGATTCTTATCCTAAACATAACAGGAATACATCTGTAAGCACAACGTCTAATGCATTCCTCCACATTTTAAATGAGAATTTATAAGCAATTAGTGTAGACACTATATTTTTTCTTTCTTTTCCTGGAAGTATGTCTCAGATATAGAGCTATAGAGTATATAGACAATTGAACATGGCATATTTAAATCTTTTTGAGACTACTACTTCTAAGACAACTGTATCCTGGTATCTTATCTAACTGAATACATAGTCATATGAATTTCATTTTGCATACAGAATTTCTGGTACTATGGGAAATTATGTTAGGTGACATTAGAGTAGGAAAATAGATAACTGAATAATTAGAATCCTGGTAAAACCTAAACACGTATATAATAGAAGTTAGTTGTCAAAGGTAATTGCCACCTACAAGTAAGTTTTAATTCAGATGATCTACAGATATGACAGTCAAGTTCTGGTGCCCACATGTCAAGCCCGAGGCTAGAAATGGACTTCACAGCTTTCAGGCAACTGGTCATCAAAACAATAGGTAAGGCACAAGGCAGAGGTCTTTGAACAACTTATTATGTCTCCGTGGCACATCGAATGCTGTACAGAAATACTAGTTTGGCTTGCAAAGCCAGAACACCTGTGTTAGCATAGCAATAAATGTCAGCTGAGTAGCACACTTTTTCAGAAGGGCTAATTAGCACTCCTGCAGTTTTCCTGCTTGTATTTCCAGAGCAACCTTCCTTAGTGTTTCCTGTTGACCTTTGTGTCATATTTCACTGCTCATTCTCCATGAACTGTGGTCTTTTGAAGTGACCCTTGAGTTCCCATCAAGTTCTGTCAGTTCATTTTGCATCAGTTATGCAAAAGAGGACCTGAAGTGTAGGCACCTATGATTTTCTATATGACTGAGCTAAAAGTGTGGCACAAGTGGCCCTTAATTCTTGGGTTGCACAGAGATAGAGAGACCCAAAGTGCTGGGTGAACATGGGGCCTATCCAGTCCCCTTGAATGGAGCCCAGAAGGTCCATGACCAAGTATGACTTGGATGCCTTATTCTAGACTCTGCTGCCTGTAACCAAAGGTGGAGCCTGTGTACAAGAGCTTAATGAAGATATTTTCCTCACCGTTGGATGCAATAGCTGTGGCTAGCCAAAGAAGCTGAGTGGGTAGGAGATCAGTAAAAGAAGAGGCCAAAAGGCATCAAGAGGGACAGAGGTGTTGGAGTTGTCCGACAGTTGCTGGAGGTAGGGGAGCTAGTCTTTGCTAAACACAGGATGTTTCCAAGATTAGGTATTTAACAGACTTTTTAAAATGGGGGTAAAAGTCCATTGCATCTTTCTTACTATTGTGTCCCCAGGTCCAAAATAAGAAAAGTCCATCTGGTAAAAATTACCTTTTCTAGACTGACTTTCTGATCTTGGGGAAGTCTTAGATGCAGACTGAGTAAAATAAGATTTGTTGTCTCACATCGTATGTCCTGCTGTTCTGTAGATGTATCAGTGAAAGATCCACACTATTTAGTAGCTTTTCATTATCGTCAGTAATTTTATAGTTATTTAGAATTTTAAGCCACAGGGTATAACAAGGTGTATTTAGTATCATGCAAATGAATTTTGTAGCATTTTTGAAGAATATGACTAACACTGGTGAACAGGTCCAGAGTTCCAAATGTTTAATTTGGAAGACATGGTAAACAGGTATAAAATGCAAAATTTTCTATTAGCTGTACTAATGAGAAAAAAAAAAATCTTCCAGTTAACCCTTGAAATGCAGTATTGAGAATGCAGGGTAGTCATTTACTGTAAGTTACTAGAGATAAATGGGAAATTCTTCACTGTTTTCTTCCTACTTTATAAAACAGCATTACATCCTTTTATACCTTGTTGCCTCAACTGCGATTATTACTTACATAAATGAAATTTTTCAAGGGTAATTCTATGCTGTGAGAAGACGAATATCTTATTTAAGTCCTCTGTGGGTTACTTATCACACTGTATCACCACTACCGTAAAATGCTTTTAGGACATTAGCTCACCACTATAGTTCACCTGTATTCAGCTGGCCTGTTGTTTAAAAGGGCTTTATGGGAAAGAGGCATGCAGTTTAACATGTCATAATTTTTGCTTTCAGTAAGTAAAGATAGGTGTTTGAAAGGCAGAAAGAAGAATGTTTCTGATTTATGTTGACTGCATTCATTTCGTAATGGATGACAGCAGAGCTTGCAAATTGATCAGCAGCTGGTTCTTACCCATAACCTGTTGATACTAGTCCATGCCTTATTTTGACACGCTGGACTTTATTTCTTTCATGTGTCGCATGTTGCCAGGAGGCAGCATCATTTGATCAATAGGTGCAGATCCGGGTTGTAAAAGCTACTCTCGTGGTCGAGATGCTACTGAAATCAATAAGAATGAGAGCTTTTTAAGAGACTTAAATGAAGAACAATTACCTGCTGCAGCTAAATTACATTTTGTATTGGATCATCTCTAGGCTGGAAGCTGGTAAGCACAAAAGTGAGGAGGTGTAGAAATTAAGGAACTGACATAGTGACAGATGTGGCATACCAAAGTACTGAGTTAACCTGTGTTTTGGTAAATTAGATCTGCACTTATATAAACTGTCAGAAGTGTGAAAGGCATCTGAAGGGATATAAATTCAAAAGCGTGATGCAGGGCTTCATCCCTTCCACCCTTCAAAGAAATATAGAGCTATAGCGCCTTGTTTTATTTCTGGACTTCTTTATGCCGCTTTATATTTTATGAGTTCTGGGCTAGGCTGCAAATGGAGACAGCTCTGCAGAAAGTGCTGCAGTCCAGCTGAGACCTGACAAGGACCAAGTGAGCTATGCTGGGCTATATAGTGAATATTACATTGGAGAACACATTTTATATTCCTCATGTAGCTGCAAACACAAAATAATTAAGAGGTAGAAAACTTGAGGAAATCCAGGAAGACTTCAGGTGTCTGTCAGAATAATTACTCTCTCTAGAGCGTGCTTCCATTAACACCTCTGAAAGCAAAAATCTTTTGGGGTGGTAAAACCTTGTTCTTCAAATACACCGTTGTTCATTGGTTGCCAGGGTGTGCTGGGTACACTGATGAGAGAGTATTTTGTTTGGTTTTATTCTCTATGCCTGCTGTCAGAATGATGTATTTAAGAAAGCTGCTCTACTTGGAAGAATTATATTATAGGCATCTAAGACTCCCAGATGCCTCCGGGCACAGGCATCTTAAAAATCTGCACCTTTTGGGGGGTGTTTTTGTATTTTATGTCTTCTTCTGTCATTTTATATCAGTACGTTATCAGAAGACAGTCAGCAACAATATCCATTTTTTAATGTCCTGCAGCAGTATTGTCTTGTCGTTAACTCTCGTCATATTTCACTCATAGGTTTTGAAAATGGAAAGTGATGAATGGCTGCGGTGTTTTTTTAATAACATGTTCCATTCTGGAGCTTTCTGTAAGAGTAGTCAGTTTTCATTACTTTAAAGTGGGTCATTGAGGGGTTTGGGGTTTTTTTTCTTAATATAAGATAAAGTTACCAGAATGACAATCATAAAGAGGAAGCATCAAAAAAAATATGGAAAAAATACTTTAAGAATATTAAGTTCCCATTTTTGGCTCAATCTTAATGTATTTAGCACCAGTGTGGAATAATCAAACCTAAGATATTTAGATCTTTCTCATATTCATGTACCTATCAAAATTTTACAGTCAATCAGATTTTAATAGAAATCCTTTTTTTTTTTTGTCTTTTTGAGAATTAGACTCAAGCAAGAAAGCATGCACTTTTTTGTGTGTAATCTCATCAGGAAATTCAAATCCAGATGTTTTCTTAAACTTTATTTGAAACAACAAAGGAGGCTTTTTTTTTTTCTCTCTCCATATATTTAAAATGGGCTACTTCTGAAAGAAATTTCAGAGCCACATTTGCATCCTAATTGCAGCCCATTTCCTCAGTCCACAGTTAGGCAGACTGTAGGGTGGCATTTGGGGATTTCTGGGGCAGAGAAGTTGTTGGTTCTAGCTGAGCTACTGAAAAATAAAAGGGAAAGAGATGAATGGAGTTTTTGCTTCGGCAGTCACCAGCTGGCAGCTCGGCTCCTTGGAGCACTGCCAGGCAGCAGTTTACAGCAGCCCTGCAGCTGCTCTAGGCTAGGCTGGAACACAGCTGGCACGAAGCCACCTTCAGCTTTGGACAAGGACTCAGCCTTCAAATTGGCAAACAGATGCGTTGGGATTGTGGCTTTGCTCCCTCACATCTAGCGCTCACAGAATACAGTTGGTACCCAAAAGTCCACCACAGAAAATTTTGCATGAAACATTTACAGGAAGATAAGAAAAATAGGTTAAAAATAAAAGTTCAGGTTTGTCCAGAGTATTTTTCTTGTTAGTGCTGCATGTGTCGTTCTTACTTTTGTGCATTTCATTCTGGGATATTTTTCTTATTATGACCAAATCATGGCATCCTAAATAACTGTAAAATGGGCCAGCAAGAAAACTCAGTTGCACTACATTCTTTCAGGCTAAACTATCTGAATTCAGCAAATGAAAACCAGCAACATACAATCATTTTCAATTCTGTATGTTGTGGTTTTTATAAAAAACGTTTGAATGGTAGAAAAAATAACTTGCGTGAAATCCAAAGCAGCTTTGGACTTTTTATTGCCAGTATTTTGGGGGGGAGAAAAATGTTATGGGGAAGGGGAGAGGATTTCTTGTTGATTATGACTCCTATCTGACCACTGTTCTCGCTTTTCCTGATTAGAAGCTATTCTTCGGTAATTTGTCATAGATAACAATGATAGTATTGCTTTTTGGCGGTGTTTCTATTAAAATCCCTGTTCATTTCACGTCTAACTATGCATTTGATAGAATGAGTCTGTCTTTCCTTGTTAACCACCTGTGTCTTTTTGCTGGAGACAGAGTCAAACCAATGTCTTAGAATACTGATGGCATATTCTAAATTTCTATTGACATTTTAAAATCTGGGTAAATTAGCTCTTAATTTGTCACCACCTGGTATTTGTTTAATTATTCAATAGAAAGGGAATTTCAGCAAGTTACAGCTTCACAAAACTAAGACCTTGCCTCACCACGTATGTATTATTAAAAATTTACTGATACCTACACACACACCGTCTCCCCCCTTTGGCTAACAATCAGAAGCAAATATTTTGGATGCCTACAAATCCAGCAGGTATTTTCTAAAATGAAAACATTTCATGTAAAAGATAACCTTGATAAAGAAGAGGAAAGAAACACCACAGTGCCAGATATTCAACACGGAGTATTTCATCAAGATCAAGTTAAAAATTCAATATAAAAAATCATGTGATCATGCCTTGTACCTTTTACTGGTACTCACTTTCAACAATAAGCCTTGCTTTGAATATGCCTCTGCACTTCTCATTTTCAAAACCAGTTGATTCTGCTGTATTTACTGTAAAACCTACCTTGTTGGTATAATTCATTTCATAAGAATTTTTTCCCTACAAGGTTTTATTTTTTATTCTATTTTGAGAGAACTGCTAAGCCATTCTTAAGACTGTAAGACAATTTGTTTGCAAGACCTCCAGCAACGGTCACGCTTCTCACTGGAAGCGGCCTCTGTAGCCAAGGCTACAAAGGGCTGCAGCAACATATTTAAACTCCAGTTATTCACATATCGTGCTGTTTATGACTGAGTAATCTCACTGAATGAAGACAAGAACAAGGATAGTTGCTGATTAAACAGATAAATTATATCCTTTCTTTTGCACTTCAATAGCAGCTGTAAGTACAGAAACTGTTCTTAATTCCTAGACTTTTTACTGAGCAGTGTATGCCACTACAAAAAGCTCTGGGGCATTTTTATTCAAACAAGTATATACTGATCAGAGTGCAGTATCAGTCTCTATTTTCATGAGTGTTGGGGCGAGGTTATGGTTCATCTTAAATATATTATAATGTTTTCCATTAGTTTAACTTCAATTCTCAGACAAAAAGTTGAGGCAAGTAATCAAGCAAACTATAAGCACATAGACGAAAATGAGATGAACAAGAGCCAACGTGGATTACAAATCAAATCAATTGCCAAACCAATCTAATTTCATTCAGCAACACAGTAACGGGCCTTCTGGCTAGAAGAAAAGCTGTAGATGTCAGATTTCTTGCTTTTAGTAAGGCTTTTGGTACTGTTTTATAAACATACTATGCAGACTAAATGAAACAAATATAGACTAAATTGGAAAACTGTCCCTGGAAATTAGTTACCAATGGCCCACTGTTACAGCAGAGGGCTATAGCAAGTAGGGTTTTATAGTGTTCAATGCTAGTCATCTACTACCTGAATGATGGACTAGAGAATATTCTTACTAAATTTACAGCTTACATGAAGTTGCGCAGGATGGAAAGCATGTTAATGGTTAAAACTTGTATTCGGAATGATCTTGGTGTTTTAGACAAAAGATCAGAGGAAAAATGATGAAATTGAACAGAGGCAAATGGGTAATTATGCCGATGTGACAACAATCAGCTGAACAACTTTGTAATAATTTTGAAGAAAAAAATCTTGGAACTGTTGTGGACAACCAGGTGAATATAAGTGAACAATTTCATGCTGTTGCAAAATGAAATCGCTAACCTCATACTGGAGTGAATTAAAAAGAAGCAGGTGAAGTCCTTCGTAGGATTAATAGTGCTTCTTCTGCTTCATAGTGGTAGGGGATTACCTTAAGTACTGTAGTCTTGGGCTATCTACTTCAAGAAAAAACGTGGAATTACTGAAGAGAATCTATAGACAAGACAAGTGTGGATGACTCGGAGTCTAAAAGATGAGTCCTTTGACAAAAGATCGATGTGATATTTTTTTGTCCTAGAGCAGAAGAGATTAAGGGGTAGCTTGTCAGCATTCTTCAAAGACATAAACAGGTATTCAAAGATCAAACAGCAATTCTTTCTTCATTTCCATGGTAGAGAGAGATAGAAGGAATAGACTTGCAGCCAGAAAGATTCAGCTTAGACATTAGGAAGACCTTTCCTAAAAGTAAAGGTAATGTAGTGGAAAAGGTTAGCTGAGGAGGCTGTATGGATTACATCGATGAAGGTCCTTAACAGCTTGTTAAAAAAAAATTAAAAAATTATGTTGGGAACAACATAGGGATAAGCTGATGCTAACCAGAAGTGCAGAATAGACTAGATGTCCCATCCTGAAGTTCCTCTCAGTTCTACGATAACAGACTTTAGGTTGTCAAAGGGCATAGGGTGACATATGGTAACTTCAGAAACGTTGCCTTACAACAAATGCAGGGATTTTTGGCAGGGCATTGAATTTGACTCTCTTGTTCCAGTAGGAAGATTTTATTTACTGGCATAGAAATAAATAAATTAAAAAAAAAAAAGTAATCGAACTTACAGACAGTTCTCCCCAAGAATGATTCCCTAGGAATTAAATTGAATTTCATCTCAACATCTCTGTGCTATAGGCATAAAAACTTAAGCGCTGTTTTCTGGAAGTGTTTTACTCCCATTTATGAGTCTGGGTGCAGTCAGCACTGAATCAAGTGGGAAAAAATGTTACTCCAGTACTAATAATTTTTGAAAACACTCTCTCCTGATGCCTAAAATGCACTGCAGTACTTGTATCCAAACCTGTGTATGAATCTGTGTAGAAGTATGACCATTAGCCTGCCTACACTAAAAAAAAAAGGATGTAAGCAGTGAATATTGACTGTATCATTCTGCTGTGTTGTTTAAAATAGAAATGCATGTGAAGTGATACGGATTGCCCTGAAACAATGTATACAAGTTTCCTATGGAATCATGGAAACATCCTGAAATATTTTTAGCAAAGTATTGTTGCAAGGCTTGGGAGTATTTTTGATTTTCTCAGATTTGTTCTGCAACGTCAGAGCCCATAGAACAATATAAATGTCAAGATGCTGTTACTATATGTCCTTTCAGAGTTCTGTTGCAGAAAACCTATATGGAGTAAAATTGGACTTCTGTTGCAAATGAACTAGGTGCTTTAACCAGTATCTGGGAAAGTGTGACAGCAATAAAACAAGGGCAAATGTGTATTCCAAAATAACTTCTAAAATAAAGTATATTTAATGCTATTATTAGAATCCTTCTTCACATAACTGCAGCTTAGTTACCGTAACCTGACTAGTTTAAAAAAGGAAAAAAAAAAAATGGAGGTGCACTAATTGCAGTGTAAGTTAAAGTTTTCCTTGAAACGTTGTATGGGTATGTATCTGGAGAAGCTAATGAAACACACGCACTCACCCCCTTCTTTTTTACACACACAATATTAGCTGACAAGGGACAGTTTAAGTAGGTTACGTCAACAACTTTTGAAACTCACATACAGCTTTCAGGTATTTAATTCTTAATGGGCAAATTGGTGTCATATACGCTTTGTAACTATATAGAAAGAGCTGAAGCTTTCTTACAAAGCCGTATAGGCTCAAGTTCCTCTAGGGACCAGACTTCTGAACATTCACATCTTGACCAGTGCCATTCCTCAGCCACAAGCACAGCTCCGCGTGAGCTGGGTTCCTGGGCTTCACCTCTAGAATCTACCTAGTGCAGTCAGTCACGGAACAGGCAGAATCCTGCTTTGAATGTATTGGCATTTTCCCCTCAACACTTTATACACTGTGAGTATATTTTTCAAATGTGTGAGAGAAGATCCCACAGCCCCATCATCTCCTCCCCAGCCAGGTGTTCTGTGGAGGACAAAATGAAGCATCACACTAAGCGCACACTGGAAATCTGCAGCGATCTGGCTTGCCATGCACAGATAAATTCTCCTTATTTAAACAAATACAAATGTATGCATGCTCACAGCATCAAAAGTTGCTAACGCGCTGGAATCCTTCTTGCATTGTAGTTTTTCAAGGCAACTGAAATAAAATTATTGCTCTGCTCTGGCAGAGCATTTTGGCATGTATTTAACTGTAAGTATACAACAAAACACCTAGATTCAAGGGACAATGAAAATTAAGCGTGTTCTGAGCTTACCCAAGGCATGAAGATATTCACAAAAGACAATCTTTACATTTTGTAAGTGTTTGAGAGTATTGAGTTGAACTCCATGCAATCAAAATTCTTTTTGTTTCATCACATGAAATGCTTTTGAAAATCTGTTTACAATTCATGGAACCTTTTTATCCATTCATTATGTTCTGAAAAAAGATTCTCCTCCTTTGATTTAAACTATTTTTTTAAAGAAAACACCCAAATCATTACCTGTAATAAGCATTTTTCAATATTAGTTCGTTAAATATGAATGAACAATACTTCTATTTTATGCTAGCAGAGCTTTGGGAGTTTTACCAGTATTTGAGATTCGTCTTTTGTTTTAATCTGCCAGCCCCGTGTGCTGTACATCTGTAGTGAGGAGTGTTTTATATACTCTACGCCATTCTCCTACTATGTTCTATTACAAATACTTTGTTTGTTTGTTTCCCCAGGCTACATATCCAAGCAGAACGGCGAGCCAAAATCTCAGCACAAGGGACAGAAAGTCAGCACATACTCCCACCGAGGACCCTTTTAGATACTCATCAGGCAACCAAGCAATGGCCTATGAAGGCAAGAGCTGTCAGCTGTCTAATCTGTGTCTGAGCAACCTCTTAAAGGAGAAGGAGATTGTGGAAGTCATCAAGCACGCTAGAGGCACGTACGAAACCCTCGCTTCAGAGGCCACCCAGAACGGTTTGGCCACCACGACACCAAGTACAGCAAAGCCAGCAGCCAAGGCAGACAGCTATCCTGTGTTCTCAGGAGCTCCAAAAGACCCATCAGCCACACCTCGGCAGCATACCACTTTCACAGGGAGACTCGGACAGCCTCCGAGGGGACCCATCTCTTTACACATGTACAGCAGAAAAAATGTTTTCCTCCACCACAATTTACACACAGCAGAGCTACAGACTTTAGGTCAACAAGATGGGTAACAAGGTGCTTGTATTCTTGCCATGGATTAGAGGAACATAAGCTCACCTAGAGCTCTGTCCTCAGTTTTTATCTGCTGCTATTTTCACCTGAAAAAAAATAAAGTAAAAACTTAACGTTGTCTGTAGGTTCCATACTTTCCCATCTGGAACTGTGGCAAAAGGATGAACTAGACTAGATTGATTTGTCATGCAAAAGTCACCATGGGTATAATAAATGGGATCGTTTGGCTGGCATTGCTAGTCCAATATTGGCTAAATATGTACGTTTTTTTCCCCTCTATAAGCCCCTATCATTCCTGAAGCTCTAGAAGGTGATCTTAAATAATATGTGTATGTTTAATAATGTTCCTGTTAAAGTAGATGTGAGGAATTAATAGATAAATGATTAGTAAAGCCTCTTGAATTTCATAGAGACTAGGGAAATGAGGAGTCAGAAGTCTTTGAGGATCCTCTTTTTACACTTTTTTTTTTTTAATACAATGAGCTTTGCTCACTTGTAGAGGTGTGTTACCGCTTCCTACTCTATGTATTTTATGAACGCCTCATGCCACAAGTAGAGGAAGTGACTGATTTTCCTCTAACAACAAGGTTCATAGAGGCTCACCAGGTATTTGAGTCAGTAACTGAGTCCCAAACTGAGGATGTCAGCTTAGTTCTTCAACCTTCCCTTCCCTCTCCGCACCTTTTTTAACTACATTTGTTCAATTGGTTTTGGTCTATGAGGACATGTCAAGTTGTGGTGATGTTTGTGCTTTACGGGCACTGTATCGCTCACGACACAATGTGACATTCTATGCTATGTAATGCATCACATAATTTCATTTCACTTCCCAGACCAAAAAAGGGTGAAAGACTAAAGAAAGAGAAATTGTCTCTTATTACCCAGTCCAAATTACCTGTGTAAGCTGTAATTTCTGTAGACTGTATCATCTGCACTTAATGACCTGGTATATACCAACTCAGCGGGTTTGCTAGTCTTGACGTATTATGCACAAATGAGATGAATCTAATGCTGCCTGACGTGCAGCATGCTGGTCTCATGGGAATATGAAATCGTCTCATCAGAGCATAGAACTTGCAGACTTGTCAGTGACAAAAGATCCTGTTTTCCCCTCGCAGAGGGCTTGAAAACAGGAATCTCAGTCAAGTGACTAAACATGTGGCGTATACTAAACACAACACTTAGTTTACAACCTCTCTGATGGAGGGTAATCTGTTTGAATGATAATAGGACACGTAGTTAGTAGTTTATAAATAATCTGGCACCTTTCAATACAATTGAGGCAGATCTGAGACAAGTCACCTCTCTCTTTAACTGGTGAGTAATAACGAGACAAGGGTGCAGCACATTCTTACACAAAGAAACAAACCAATGTGACTTAACCGAAGTGGCATATAATGGAAAACAGAGCTTCCATAGCCACTAAAAATGCTGTAACTCTTAAAAGGTAAGTCACATAGGGCGTATAAAATGAATGAATGATAAAAGTTTACCTAGTGTTAAATATATCTGCTTAACTACTTAATATTTGGATTAATACAACGATTGGTTAGATTAAGAAAAGATGAGGCTATGAGCTTGGCAGATATTCTGCAAAGCCTTTTCAGCAGCCTGAACTTTCAGGATTCTATTTACTGAGGTTTCTAATTTGGTTAGAGCAAATTTTATGACATTATCTGATGTTGAAGAGAGCAGGTTTTGTCTAAATATTCTGTAGTGGTAATTTTGGGTATCCAGAGCTGGATACATAAGAATCAAGACAAACATTTGCCAAACTTCTTCGTGTTCGCGTGTGTGTTGCTACTGCCAAATCAGAATGTGCAAAAATTGCAAACACAGCTTGATCGAATTAACTATGGGTATTCAAGACTCCCAGTCCTGCACTGAAACCCATACTTAAAAGTCTACCAAAATGTTAAAAATAGTAGTAACAGAATTTCACTACTCAGAATCACGTTTTCATCTCAGCAATCTCTTAAAGTCATGGTAGATTGAAAGGGCAGTTGGTTCTTACTAACAATACAGTTCAGTCTTGCTCATCTCAAGAGCTGATGTATGCAATTATATATCAGATCTGTAAATAAATTAACATACACTGTAATCAAGGAATTTTTTTTTCCAGGATACAAATGTACTATACTACATTAAAAAAACAAAAAAAAACCAAACCACCAACCAACCCCC
>JANZLQ010000007.1:3813522-3825083 GCA_026212715.1 Elanus axillaris
AAAAATCTTTTCAATTTTAACTTATGTACTGTATCTATAGTTGTTTTTTCCTGGAAAAATGAACTTTTGGATTACGCTTTATTAAAAAAAATCCATCTATACATTTCAAAAGAACATTTTAAATGCTACTATTTTCTTGGAGAATCTTTTATAAAGCTGAAACTTAAAAAAACCTGGAGAAAACAGTTCAATTAAAGTAAGGGATATTTTTAAAATGTCATCTTGAAGCTGTTTTGTATCAGTATTTTCAGCATTGTTATTTGTAATACTAAGTGTAAATCTCACCCAGAGAAGGGTATTAGCCACATGATAATGTACAGTACAGCAGTAACTGTAAAACAGAGGTCCTTTGTTTGATCCTCTTTTGTATATAGTAAATCATAAAGCAACAGCATGTGGACATTCTTGCAGTGAATTGATTCCTTTGTACTAAAAATCTCTAGTTTTTTAAGAGTTCCATGTATAAAATGATTTATACATTTCTCCAAGGCTGTACATATCCAAAGACATGACACCAGGGGGAAAAGGCACTTATTATTTTTTTCACAGATGTACCTTTTTTCCTTTTTTTTTTTTTTTTTTTTGGTATGTTTCTGTACTACAAAGCGTAACTGTAAAATTTCTACTGAAAATTATTTCTTGTTACTTCCGTATCTTTTGGTGCGATAGAGGGCATTTTAAGGAGGAGGAAATCCCCAAAGAAAAGCTGTTTCCATTTGAAGCAATGTCCCATTTTTTGAAACAATCACTTGGAAAAGAAACGTTAGAGCTGTGCCCTAAAGATTTTTTTAGTAATTTAATAGAGCCACACCTGAAATGGTATATCATCTCTAGACTTATCTTACTTCCCTTGCTGGAGTGCTTCTACAGGACGTGTTTATCAGATACAGTAAGATGCTAGGGCTAGCCCCGGTCGTAAATAATTAAGATGGAAGGAGAATGTTGGTCCAGTTCTGTCCTTATATTTGGCTTTCAGAGCGGTGAAGAGGTGTTTTGGGTATGCCTTGTGCACGTGAACGAAGTTCAAGCTGTGTGCTTGTGCATACCAGAGGGAGAAGTCTCACTTCAAACTTCTCCTCTGTTTAGGCTATTTAGCAGCATCTGAAAGCATCCTGCAACATAAATTTCTGCCGCCTTTTCAAGGCAGGCTGACCCCCTATACATAAATGAAACAGGCAGAATAGATTCCTTTTCTTCAATCCAGACTCTGTTGCTTTTCATTACAAAATACGCACATCCCCATAAATGTTAGAAGGGCTTTCCTTACGTGTCTTTTTTTTTCTGGAAATTTTAAAAGAGTGCATATCCGGACTAAGATGTTCACGTGGGGTTTGGATAAGCATTTGAAAGCTTACCTAGGGTATTCATGTTTGTCTTACAAGTTCATTGCAGCCAACGCCCCCAAAATTGATATTTTCCCCTATCCTAAAAAACAGTTTGGAAGTAGTGATTTCTGTCTGTGCTGATTCACTTGATACTGTTAAATACAGTGTACTCTGCAAACTAATGAAAATAGGCTATTTACAAGTCAGTACTGTAGTTTATAGGCCATAACTGTTGTGCCATGTCTCCGCTGGTTTGATTAGTGTAACATTGATTTCAATTAGACTATACTGAGTTAAGTCCCCTGACGATTGGGATTGTGGCCTTTAATCCAACGAGTCTCAGCTTATGCGTAGGAGATCTCTACATTTGTAAATCTTTCCTGGTTTACAGAAAAAGCAAGAAAATATTTGACTTACTTAGCAAAAATGCCAGTTCACAATCTATAGTGAATGTAATTTATTTTTTTTCCTTCATGTTCAAAAGCAAAAAAAAAAATCCCTGCAAAACTCTTTGTACATCTACGAGGGTCATAAATAAAATCCAGTAGAGTAAAAGTGACCTCTAACAAAAATCTGAAACAAATACCTGGAGCAAAAAAATCCAGGGGAGTCCTCTTACAAGCATTTGTAGTGGTTCGAAAGCGTAAGTTCCGTATGTGAGCACGTTACTGAAATATGTCCTATGGCCTCTTTTCTTCCACTCTCAGTACTGATTATTTTTTTTCTGGAGGAGAATTTGCTGTTTGAAGCTTGTTCCAGATGAAGTAGGCAGTACAGCGTGCGAAAGTACATTGGAAGTAATGGTGGAGGTCCTCTCCCCTCTTGGAGAAACGCGCAGCATCATTTCGAGGATGTATTTTAGTGTTCTCCGGTCAGCAAGAAGTTGGCAGAGATCCCGCAGGAGAACGTACTCAAATTGTGCAGGCCGTGACTGCCTTTAAACCAAGTTTACTCTAATGTGTCCTACATAAGGCACTTCTAAGATAATTTGGAAATTTCAGCAGCTGCAGAACAGATCTTGCTGATATTTATTTTTTAAAGATAAAAATGCCATGTGCTGGTTTTAACCTAGTAAACTCTGTCTGGTTGGATCTTGCTTCCTCACCGAGGATCTGTCCAGGTTGTGAGAGCGTATGTCTTGTGATGTAGATGATATTAACTCCTTAGAGTATGAAAGACACTGGATATCTGTCCTCTCTGAGAGGGGCTTGAGATTTGCAGGGTATTTAACTATCTTCTTCTTCAAGGATCTTCTGTTGTTGCAAAGTTAATGGTAAAGGAACTTACTGAAATATTTTGGAAATTGTTTGTGGTTAATTTTATTTTTTTTTAAATATAGTTAAAATCCCTCTCTGTATCTAAAGAAAAGGAAAAAAAAGGGGGGGAAAAAGGTAACTTTTATCTGCATAAATTTTCTGTAAATCTGAGATTCTCAGTAGCCAGAGCTGTCACTTGCATTTTGTACAGCTGTGAAATATTTTTGGACTTGCCGTTTTTGTTACCTTCATCACCAGCAAATCACCCTCGTTACGGTTTGGGGTTTTTTTTCCCCCTCAGTTGTGTACTACAGGGAGGACTGTTGAAGCACGGCAGTGATAAAATTACCTGAAGGTTTCAGTATGATTCCTGGGGATGGAAAACCCATTCTGATTGAGACTATCTGTGACAGATTTGTGAGAATCTAATGGATGTGGCAAGTGTCACATCTGTTGGTTTTCCAAATCCACATAGAGGTTATAGAGCAGAAAATACTCCACTGAGAAGAGTTTTCTAGTACACAATATCTCCTTATATTTTTAATTGTGACCCTTGCTGTGTCTCTCTGAATTTCAGAATTATTCCCTTTAGATATGGACTTGCGCTGACTACGTAGACAGGTTGCACCACAGTGCCATTTCTGCTTTAAGAAGGCTCCACTGGCTTTTTTTAACATCTGATCATTAAAATGTTTAACACTTTCTCCCAGAGCTGTTGTGCTGCTGCTCGAGTAGTAAGTGGGACATTCACAGAAAAAAAATTCCACTTCCTAACTGAAGGCTCCCACTCTGTTGCTGAGTTGTGGTTACAGCTGATTTACGTCTACCCCAAAAGATCCTCAAACTTACTTAAGCACCTGTACAAACATGCATTGCCTGACTTGAGCCTGCTTTTATCACAGTGAAAAAGCCCTAATAGGGTAGTTTTTAAATGTACGTGGGTATCAACAGTAGTAGTAGAATTTTAATTTATTTTTATTTTTCCATTATGTCAATGCACTTTATATGAGGGCTTAAGGTGAACTACAAGTTAGCTTGTATTCTTTTTCTTACCTACGCTTGATTTCAACAGGGTTCAGAATTCTCTGCTTAATTGTAAGCACGTGAACAATCCCATCAAAATAAAACAATCAAATTCCGCTTCATTGAAAAGGCAACTAACAAATAGTATTTTTCCTAACATAAACAATTTCATTTATATTTATTGTTTGAAAGCTATTATCTATAAAAGTATTTTTACTTATATCTAGATATAAATACTTTACAACCCCCCCAGATAAGTAGAAAAGATAAGAAACAGCCTTCCTACTCAAGTCCCTTGTCCAGCTGTATCGGGCTTTGCTTTCCAAATCATTAATTTTTTAAAAAAATCTATTTCTTTCCCATGGTTAAGAGCGTGAAAAGAAAAAAAAAATGTTTTTGTACATACTCTACAGATTGTGTGTAGGGATGATCGATATAACAAGGAGAATATAAGCAATCAAAGTCCTTAATCAGTGATGCATTTGATGTTGTTTAAGCAAGAGGATCAACAGTATATAAAAATCTGGGTAAGTGGAGAACAGATGTTTTGTAGCTGGGAAAAATCTAATGGAAGGGTAAAGGGTGACAGATTGATAGCTCTTTTTCTGTTCTGAGGGTGGTGGTGCATAGCCATTTTCTGTGAAATACACTGAGGTAATATTTGTAAAATAAATCTCTTGGAATAAGAAGAAATGAGATAAAATGATCACATAACTCCGTAAAGTAGGGATAAGGGTACTTCGATATTTCGATCAAACAGCATCTGAGTGAATTTATATCTTTTTATTACCAGGGTGTTATCTTTATCTGAAGGATAACTGTAAGCAGAACAATGCAATTGCATTGTAATACAGAAATAATTCAGACAAGAAAAAAGATTGTATCCCTAAAGCCTTGCACTTTGTGTAGTCATTTCTAACTATCTGAAGTAGGTTTGTATAATTGTATTTCATGCAGCGATGGTAACGCCCTTTCAGTAGGTACCGTCCTACTCTAAAGAGCATGGAAACGCTGGAGAAAGCCGGGACCTGGACTCGGCGCCAAGAGCTGCATTTAGTTAATAGGGGCACGGTTTGGGTCTCCCTTGCCGATGAAGGGCCACGATTCTTCTGAGAAAACTTTTACACAAATATTTCCACAAACAGTTTGACCGATGTGAAATTCAAACTGATTTGGGGAGAAATAAAATCAGGCCAACTCTGCGTATTCTTGAAAACCGTACATGTTCTTCAATACTGCCTGTGGCCACTAGAAAGCTTTAGGCATTTTTTATTTTATTTTTTTTTAATTGAAGTGTTCTGCTTTGTTTCTTAAAATTGGACGTTATATCTGATCATTTTCTCATTGTGTACTTGTTTATGAGTATCTTGATGGTATTTTTTTTAAACTACTGACCGCTCTAAAAATTGAAGGCCTAATAAGACATTGACTTTTGTATTATATGTTGCTGAACTTCCATTTAAATTCAATAACAGTACACTGCAAGGCCAGTTGTTATATATGATTAAAAACATTTTTTTAAAATGTAATTGGCTATACCATACAGATTAATTGAATTAGAGGCTTTAAAAGAGTAACAGAGATGAGAAAAGGAGGAAAATCTTCACTTGAAGATTAAGTATAAATAATGCACTATTGAAGAGTATTGAAAAGAGTAGAGGTAATGAAAAGCTTTTTCACTGAACATACTCAAGTCCAGGATTTCACTTTGATGATTTAAATGGTAACTTAAGTTTAAAAAGAAAGAAATGAGAATATTTTTTTTCTAAGAGATAACACACTTTAAAAGGCAGTTTAAAGAATCAGCTTGAAGCAGAATTTACAATAGTGAAGATATTTGCCCCATGGTACCAAACTTCCAGTTGTGTTCCGAAAAGAAAGCTGTAAAATATCTCTCAGTTCTGACTGGACAAGTTCACTGGTGATTTTAGTGGTTTTGCCCTACAAAGCCATAAATTAGTTAAATTCTTATCCTTATTTAACAGGCAAATATTATGTAATATTTAAAAATGTTCAAGGCACAACCCGAACCTTTGATTTTAGTATCAGTACCCCATGTCCTCTGATTTTGTTCTTTTATATTCTTTTTTTAAATTGTTTTGATGTTTTGTAACTTGTGTGCAATAAGAACCCGATTGTTTCAAACTCAATCTTTGTGCACTGACTGAAAAAAAAAACCCATAGCCTTTGGATACAAACACTGTTGTCTCTGAAGAATATCAAGCAGCAATCTTGTTTTTTTAATCAGATTACTGGGGATATGATTTCTGTGGGTTACTTTGAAGTGTTATGGCAGTTCATAAAACAGTACTATGGGATTCTATTGGTGTTATTTAATGGACATTTGTTCCTTTTTCTAGTTGGCATATTTTTACTTTTACGTTTGATGGAAAAAATTACATTATTTTTGAATATTTATATGGAATTTTAATTTTAAACCTTACTGTAGAGATGCACATTCAGATATTTCCTTATTTGAAGTGAACATAAAGGGCTCTTACAGTGTTTCTTTCCTTTCTGCCAAAAGAGAATTGGTTAATAAAAATCCTATGTTATTCTACGATGAGCCTGTGTTGTATTTTCTTTGAAATATCTTACATTTCTTTGACTTCTCTTCTTATTTTTCTCGGTGAAATACGTTTCAACTTAATAAACACAAATACTTTTATGACTTAATGCTGTTAGCAATCTGTCACAACCAAAGACGCATCATTTTCCCCCCTATTATTTTCTTACTTGATGAGAATTGTAGATTGAAGCTATTTGATACTGTGCTAATAATTAAGTACAAACACCTCTTCAGAACTTTTTACACAGTCAAAAGGGTATATACAAAAATTCTACTGTGTTGCAGGAAAAAAAATATTTCCATTCTGTTTTGGTATTTTGCAAATTCCTTTTTACACGGTTGCCTGAGTATCAAAGTAATTTTGCACCCACAACATTTCTCAGTTCCCTACTCCACTTCCCACTTGTTCTTAGCGTGAAAATAGTAATATACAGAATTAAAATTAGGCCTAATTTTTTTTTTCTTCTCTTCAGCTTCTTTTTCTGCTATATTCTTTTGCTTATATTATGTTTATGTTTGTGTATTGTCCATCACAGTGTTTCAAGTAAGGATGTTATAAAACACTCTTCCACTTTGCTTCATTTTCCTCGTAACATATCTGAATGTCTTAACCTTCAAAGGCCAAAATCATTAATGTTACTTTGATTCAAATATAGAAGAAATAAGCAAATGACCACGTTTGTAAGGCTATAGAGTATTTGTCATCACTAACAGTGCTCTATTAATAGAAGAAATATGACGACCAAAGCGATTGCTGATCCTGTCCTAATTGATAGTCTAGTGGCCAGCAAAGTTCCACTTCAGCTTATTCCTGCATGTTAATAATTCCTGTGGGCCACGTTCTTAGTCCAGCAGGTTTATTTCGAGGGGTTTAGCGCATCACCAGCAGTATACCGTTTCCAGTCCCAACTTTGAAAGCCTCAGCTTGGCCTCCGATTCTGCATCTAGAAATGGCTGTAGCTTATTTCATAGTACTTATATGTCCACTATTCTGTCAGTAATACTGTTAAAAAATAGATGTCCTACTCTAATGTGTTTCTTACTGTTACTATACACTGTTCAAGAGCTGCTCCGTTTCAGTGGTGCCCATAGTAATTCCTTCTAGCATTTGGGTGCCTTGCAGGAATGTGAAGCTTAACAAGTTATTTTACTTTATATATGTGTATATATATATATATTTCTCTTCCAAGGAAAAATATAACTGAAATATATTATTATTATGTTAGTAGAAGAATAATTTCTAATCTATGACAGTGTTATACCAGTTCATATCTATACACAACACAGATATTTTTCTGTGAATTTAAATTACTGTATTATCAGCCTTCTACTCAACGAAGCTAAAGGAATGTCAAATTAGATACAAGTGCAAGGAAGAGGAAGTTTCTTTGAAATTTGCACAGGTTTTACAAAGTGTCTGGGAGCTAAGGAAGCTTCCCCATGTGACAACATTTCTATGAAGCTTGACTGTGTCCAAAATGATGGACAGCTTAGCCTTTGTATGGTGATAGTCTGTAAAATGCCTGAGATTTTTTTCATGTTTACGTGTCATATACGATTCCTTACTTCCCTGTAAATTGTTCTCATCCTTTATGAAACAACAGGACAGGAGTTTATTCCCTATCACATAAATGCCTCAAAAGCTAATGGTTACGCAGAGTGAAACAATATTCAGCAGAGAGAAAAGTAATTCCTCGGTTGTTTGGTATGTATTATTGTTTATAATGTTTTATGTTGTAGTAACTCTAAGAATATTACGAATCTTGTTGCTTTAGAAAACCACATAAAAGAGAAGGAGTTAAGTCTTAATTCAAGGTTTCAGTTGGAAAAAAATACTGATATAAAATTAAAGGATATTGAACTCAAAGATTTTTCAAGTGTTGGAAAATCACTGATAATCAGCACAGTTCCTTGAGTTCACCACTTTTAATGACAAACATGAAATAATTTATCTAAGAATTAAATTTTATTCAGAAAAATCCTGCGCGTGGTGACTCAGTGCAAGTTAAATTATTTGCAAGAATAATTACATCTACATGCAGCGCTGTTTCAAGCAACCCGATGTTACGCAGAGCACTGTTTTAGAGGAATCAGCATACATGTACCTCTATTCTGTTGCATAAAACAAATGTGCACCTATGTTAGCAACACCAGCTAGCTATAGGTTCTGCTTTAAATTACTTCAGTCATTTTAGTCAGTCTCCTTTCTTTCTTCTTTTTGTTTTCGGGGGTTGTTTTTGTTGTTTGGGGTTTTTTTAAATTTTTTTTCTTTTATACTGTGTTACAAATTTCTATCTATATTGTAAGATATTCTGACCCTGTTAAGACACTAAGACCTTTAAGAACTGAGTATCACCTGTGCCTGATTTAATTACCAGGTCATGAGGTAAGTACCAGGCTTTAAAAGGTCAGGGTGGAAAAGGCAGCTGTTGTTTTCATTACTGGTATCAGGGGGGTTGGTCAAGTAACGTTCAGAAGCAGCTAGAGAAAGTGTATTTTGTGGGGAAATAATACAAAGGGGTCAGAGCAGCATAGACTGAATTACATGTTATCTTGGGTTTGCAAGACTACAGTAGTTTAGGGTCATTACTTGCTTCAAGGATACAAATCCAAGACCTGACTGCACAAAGGGTGGAGATGTTGCAGCTACCAGTAGAATGCTACAATAAACCAGCTGAAAGAACGCTTTGGTAAGTTAATATGCTCCTATGCTTTAGCACCGTGAAATTTTTATTGTTGGGAGGTAGCTATGCTGTGGAGTCTGGTATTTTTGCACCCATTAAATGAGATTGGGTTGGGTTTTGTGGTTTTTCTCTTTCTTTTTTTAATCCCTCAGTTTATTATGCCAATTGACCTGTTATTCGTACCAGCCTATCATTACTTGCCCATCACCTTTCTGCATCTAGTAAACTGATTTTCATTTTGAAACGTGACTAATGCCTAATGAAATCAGTGGGGTAGTTCTGTTACGTAGCATAGCTTAGTGGAGAGAACTCTGGCTACAAATTAAGAGTGTGTGAATTTGTGTCCCTAATTCTCTTGTTAACTAAGTGTGTATTCCCGGGGTAGTTATTTCATCTGTGTTGCTGCTCTCAGTTTTGACCTCTCTTTTTTGGTCTATAATAGCTTCAGAAGAGAACTTTTTTGATCTCTGAGAGCCAAGCATGAAAAATATCTGAATTTGTGGTCTGCTCTAACACCCGTGGGCATGTGCATGCACACAGAGACACAAAATCTAATTTAAAATTTTATAGGTGAACTCTTGTGGACCTGCTGTTACTACTATACCTTCTTCAAGCCTTTCTGCTTTCTTGCTGTAAAGATACATTTCCTCACAGCTAGCTACGTTTGATTCTGGAGTTTTTAAACAGACCAAACTAGATGAGAAGCAAAAGTCTGCGATAGAATCTTGGAGCGGGAGGAAAAGAAGCTAAAACTAACACGTATAAACAAACAGAAAAGCACTGGCTTCAGCAGAGAACCCTAACTCTGTGGAATTCCTTATGTCCTCCACTTAGCTCCATTAGAATAAAAGGAGCTAAGGCATCTCAGTGCCTTAGCTGCATCAAGGCTTAAAGAATTATTCAGTACAAAAGCATCAGATAAGGTGCATATGAGTATTTTCTTTATTAGTTTCTATGGTAACACACCACTACATAAAGCCAAGGAAAAAGTGCATCCACAAAATGCAGTGTTAGTTCAATCATGTGAACACTGTCACTGTCTGATGCGTAAATGCATCAGAAAAGTGCCATATAAATAGTGGGAGCAGTCTAACTTTAAAAATTAAGAGCTTGAATCTTGGAACCATAACACTGAGTTGGATTGCTGTGGCAATGCAATTTGTATGGGCTGGGAGATGGCAGTGCTAGATACTGACCCACGCCATCTCCCCAAAAGCTCATACTCTCTTACAGAAGTTAAAAAAAAAAAATTAAAATACACAACAAAACTTCTTTTGCTGTGAAAGATCTTTCAACTCATGACTGGTGGAAAACCTGATAGAATGGTGAAGGCAACAAATCATGCAAAGTAACGCAGGTCCTTTTATAGAGGACACGCGTTTTTTGCACACTCAAATTAATTCCACTGGGACTTTGGCAGCTCTGACTTCACTGTGAGGTTCCTGAGTTGAAAGGCAGACTTCAAGGATAAAATTCCTAACTAGTATCTGGTGTCTCTGAAACGAACCTGAAAAGCCTTCCCAGGTTATGCCTTGAAAAAGAACTTCCCCTTGTAGTTCTCAAAAGGCAGCGCCGGCTCAGTGACCAAGTGACTCCTGACACTTTCGTCTAAGGCTGAACCGTCTGCATAGGGACTCCTTGCCCTTTTCCTTTCCAGCAGTGTTACAGATTTTTATATACAGGTTTAGTTTCCTTAAATTGCGGATACCCTACCTTTATTTCTTAGCAGTTACGTAATATTCATCTTGACCCCTCAAGACCTTGGTATTTTATTGCGGTGCCAGCTTTGTCAAATGGCTTCACTGTTGTGCTGAACCCCAATTGTATCCCCCATCCCACTCTCCACTCTGACCATCTCCTTGTTTGCTTGTACTTCCCTCTGAATAATATCATTTTTTTAATGTTAATCATTATGGAAATCTTATTGGGGCTGTTCATTACATGCCTGGGGGAAATGGGCTCACCAGTACTGTCTCTACACCTGTTCTTCAAATTCCTTGGGGAAAATCTAGAAAGGCAGAGCTCTGACTGCCTTCAGAGAAGGGTAATGTATGGTTTGGCCCATATAGGTTGTGGAGGGAGAGGGCCATGCACACCATGAGTGTATATGTAGGCATTACACTGTCCCTTTAAGTTCTACCAAGGCCTCTCCCACTCCACCCCCTTGTTTGCTTTTTGGTTCTTTGGGGATTTTTGTTTGGGTTTGTTGTTTCTTGGTGGCTTTTTTTTTTTTCACTTAAGTATTCTCTGGATATATAGTAATGAAAAAAGATTTAATCTGTCTTCATCTGATAGATATGCCAACCCGTCCGGTTATGGTCCCATAATCAAAAGTAGGGCACAACGGGCTACAGATGTGGAGAGCGGGTGCATGAGTTGGGAGCCTGTTAGTGTCTGGGGAATACGTGTGATCTGTTATCCCACACTTGGAGTACCGTTAGGAATCTTGGGTCTTATTGTAGCCTCACTGACCACGAAGGCTTGCAACAGTAAGGATACAGACAATTAATGTTTCATTCATTCAGGCTACAATTTAGGGACCTAAAGGTCAAAAAAACAAAGAAAAATATTAGCACATGTGAAATGCGTAACTATTCTGCACAACTCTTGTTTAAAGCTTTTTGGTTCTCATTTCAGACCAAAATTCATTGTGGTATAAGAAATTCCTAGGAAACTTGATTTTTGTTTTTTTTTTTAACCCCCC
>JANZLQ010000007.1:3825117-3837691 GCA_026212715.1 Elanus axillaris
AAGATCTCACAGTCAGAAGAACATTCTTCAAACTTCTGATATCTGAGTTCCTAGGATACAATGGATTCCCCTTTGGGTGCTCATGCTAATATGTTGAGGCTTGATATAGAAAGACTTACATACTTCTCGCAAGTCAAGCTTGTATTTTTCACTCTAACTCGAGTAAAGTAACTCAAGTAGAAACTTATAGCATAGTTATATCTGGCTTTGCTTCAAATACTAGCAGAAGTGAATGTGTTGTATTGTAATATGAATTATAATACCATATGACATGACTATTAATATAAAACCATAGGCCAAGTTCTGTATTTTCTTAAAAAAATAAACTCTAAACAAAATCTAATTTCTCCGCTACTGTCTTTGTCTGGGAGCTTGTGCAAACTAGATGCTTTCACAGTACAAATATTTTAAGAATGGGGAGGAATGGGTATAACTAGGAAAGAAAGGACTGACTATTATATTAGTGATCCTTGCTTTTAGTTGAGAAGTCAGATTGGAGAGGAAGTTGGAATGGCAGGGTACTTAAAAGAAAAATTATAATAATACCACCTTGGATTTTTTGATAGTATTTCTTCCTTTCGCCATACCAGCTCTGATAATTGGGGGTTTTGCAGCAAAATATTTTTGAGGCACTAAAATAGATTGAAGTAACAAAATATCTTTTGTCCAAAAGTTCTCACTCCCATTCTGAAAAAAACCCAGAACCTACATTCAGCAGATTACAGACTGGAAGAGCCATTGAGGGACAGGTATGTGCCCACAAAAAAATGAGCTTTTGGAAAAAGACACTATTAAGGATATTCCACATCAATATCAGTACATGGAAATTTGAGGCCTCTATTAATAGACATTCTAAAAAATAGGTTTTCTTTTTTCTCAGGCTAGGTGAATATGTAGAAATAATAATCCTTTCCTGCAATATTGAACAGTGCAAATAAACTTTAAGTAAAACAGTTTGGGTATGAGTCTGTTGCTTAGGCACATAAGTAGTGCCATTTCAGACGGCCTAAAGAACCGAGCGTCTGACTGGTACCAACAGCTCTGCCTGTGGATGTATACAAGATAAAAAATTAAAATGAAGACTCATGCTCCTCCAAAGCAACAGCTAGAAGCTGGACATGGTATACTTGGGCATCTAAACTAATGGTGGTCAGCTCTGAGCAACTGGTTCTTATACTCTATTTCAAAAGTCATTATAAATGAATTGGATATGAATTTATAAATTTCTATAAATTAATTTTTTCCTACCCCTTCAGATGTAATTAACCTTCTAATTCTATTAGAATGTGGAAATTTGAGGCTGATATTAATAGACATTTATGTACATTCAGTAAAGGAAAATCCTAGACCCAGCAACCTGCTGAGTTTTTTTTTTTTCTTTGGAAATGCTTGGGGGTATTTCCTGCTGACTCTTATTTCTGTTCCGATTGAAGGAACAGAAGAAACTCTGGGAGGAGGAAAGGGTTGTTACACCGACGCACACGGCCACAGATCACTTCTTTGGCATCCTTCTTTGTGGAACTGCCTTTCTTGACCTGTTGAAAAACTTTAGGACAAGTCTACTACCAGCAGGGACTCTTACTAAGGAATGGGAAAGAAAAATGTATTGCAAGGCCTAGCCATCTGATAGATAAATAACTAGGGAATCGCTTCTCCTGTCAGCAACCTTTGCTGCGAAGGATACTTCAAAAGAAGTTGCTCTGTGTGTGCGCGACAGACATTAAAGACTTCTGAGAACGCAGACGTTTGCAGTGCAGATCAGAAGTAGCTGGAAGGCTAGTGACTTCAGGACACTGATGTGTGAGAGGAAATAACCACCTAAAAAATAAGTATCCTTTTCTCCCCAGAATCCTTTCTTCTCACGTTTAGGTGCGATCATATAAATCGGTCGAGCTGGTAAGGTAAAGGTTGAAAGGGAGCTGTTGGCCGCAGCAGTTCTTGGGGAGGTGCAGCAAGCACCCAGCTTGCCGAAGGTACCCGGGTACCAATGGCACCCAAGGGGCTGGTTTGGTCCCCCGATTTGTTTTACACGCTGCTGTTAGCTGGCAGCAGCCAACTTATTTTTGTCGGCTTGTAGGTGAATTAATCTATGCCACACGTCAGGGTTATAATCTGCAGGAAACTACACCTGCCAGAGCAGCAGCTAGCTGCCATCACGGTTCAGATAATCCAGTGATAAATGGGAAACCAGAAAATCTGAAGAACTTTTGTTTCCCCCCTGCTCCTCAGCAGCTTCTGGATGGCTGGTATTAAAATGGCTTTCCTGCCCTCGCTTGGGGAGGGGACGGTTCAAATAGCCCACCTGGGAACGAGTTACACATCTTGGTACTTACCAGATAGTTATCACAGAAGGAGACGTTTGCTTCCAGTATTTCAATGTCTTGCTTCCTTGCGTTCTGCAGTTATCCTAAACTTCGAAGTAACTTGTACTCCTCCTACAAAATCCTTTGAGGGACTGTTTCTCTAGCCTGTTCTCTGGAAATCACTCTGCTGAAGACCCTTGTCATGTATCTCACTCACTTCTGCTGCTTTTGAGGTAGCCCTGTTAGTGCCAGACCTGGCTGCGGCTGGATTGCTTCCTACAGCAGCTAGCTTACAAAATTGAAGAAGTGAAGAACTTGGAACGTGGAGGCTGACAGACGCAAGACATGAGTTGACTTTCTGCCATGGATCTCTTCTCTCTTCCCTATTTCATGCCAGGACGTCCCCTCTCCCTCTTGCATTTCCCCATTCTCCAAGCTTCAATTCCTTCATCCCTCACAAGGGTAGGCCTGGAAAACCAGGCATGGAGGCAACAGGTGTTCTTCAGTACTTCTATAAGAAGTCAAATGCTCTGTCTTTGTGGGGCTGAGCTAACTGTTCTATAATAGACCCTTTCCCAGCTCAAAAATAGTTTTGTGGTTTGTTTGGTTTTGGTTTTTTTTAAGATCTCGAGTGCCGCATGTTCTGTACCAAGTATCAGAAAGAACATTTAAATTGCTGTACACTTATGGTAACAGATGCAAACTGAATCATATTGTCTTTATCTATACTTTATGCCTCCGTAAGCAGTTTAGAGCTAATCAGCTACCCCTTAATGCTAGACTGCCCCAACGAGGAATGCGTTTCCTTTCTTAAGGAATCAAAACCGCTGTGTTTTAGAGCAGGCGACTTCAGGACAAACCTATGATTTATTTAGCTCATACTTCAACTGTGCATTGATGTGGTTCTAAAGCCTTTCAAGAAGTTGCTGCCGTAAGAACTGGAGGACTGTGCTCTAAACTAGACACAAAACTGTCCCAGGTTTAAAAATTGCCTTCTCTTCTTTCTTTAAGTTGTTTTTTTTTTCTAATAGATCTCATTTCAGTCTAGCTTTACTAGTTGCTGTAAAAATGAATAAATAGGTGGCAAACCCCCAGGAACACACATGGAACATGTGCCCTGGCCCATACGGAATGTGTGCTCTGACCTTGGTACTATGGTGTGAGATAACTTCAAATTCTGCCCTCTGAAATAGCTGCAGCTTCTTCCACAGCAGCACGGGCACGTGGCACTGGGTCGCAGCGTATTATTCAGACCTGCCATATGGGTATTTAATTTACCCAGGTGGTTTTAGCCTTCTGTCTTCTGACCTAACACAAGAACATTGCAGGCTTTGTGCAGTTCCCAAACCCCACTTCTACGTGTAGCGTAACTTCACAGACGCCAAGCTTTAGCCCCTAAAAGACTAAACTCACTTTCTGCTGTCTCACTGAAACTGTGATATGTTTCCCAGTGTAAAACCTTCTGGCGGTAAATATATCACTGCGTGGGCTTTACATATGTATAATTAAAATATAGCACATAGGAAAACAAGAGCTACAGCCGTTTCCTATCTGGAAGGCATGTGGTAAAGGATGCCGATTCCTTATTTTACTTTCTGTGGTCATTACAGCCAACCGAGAAAGTGAATTACTTAAGGTATTTATAAAGCAGCAAAATATTCATAGAAATTGCTTAAGCAACTTTAAATATTTATAGAAACAATGACAATTTCCATCTGTCACCCTAAAAATGGTACTGATGATTGCTCAAGATCTGTAATACTTGAAACTGTCTGGCACTCTGAGAAGGGTGGGGAGAAGCCATTTGTTTCTCTCCTACTCAGATTAAGAAAATTGTGCGTGCAATTGTACATATGTAACAAAACCAGGCAGTGATGTTCATGATGCCGCAGGCCAGCAAGCTCTGATTTTTAAATAACAAACCCACCAAATCCTACCTTAAACCCTGTAAGAATAATCTTTCTAACACGCCTCTTGTATTTTGATAACTTAGCTTGTCTTGCAAAGTGATTATTTTTAATCTGCGTGAGCCTATTAATGCTTAATCTTCTGGGGAAATGGTGCAAGTGTGAAGTGTGTAGAGAAATGGCTGCAGAAGTATTATTTAGATTTCTTGTCTGAAACATTACCCTACAGCGTAAAGCCGCTGTCACGGAATTGCTCGATCGTCACCACTTCTTGTCGCGTACTATGGGTCAACACAGCCATTATCAGTGGTATCAGATGGTGTGGGACAGACCGGGACTCTCTGAGCAGTTTCTTATGTCTGGGAGAACAGAGGACTTCAGCAATCCCTAGATGAGGTGCCCTGAGGCTTCCCATTACAGCCACTCTTCCAGCGGCTCTGTTCTGGCACGGGAAATGCGTACTGAAGGGCTGGCCGCTGCAGCTGTGCCTGGATTTCGTCTAGCTACGGAATTGTGCTGCTTTTTGGTACTAATAGCAGAAAATGGTATCATCCTTCAGAACAAGTACCTGGCACTCGCTTATGTAAGGTCTGAAGATACCCGGGGCTCTTTGGCCCTGCATTTGTCTTCTAACAAAAAGCGTAGTTTCCTTGATAAATTAGTACCATCCAAGTGGATTCTATAGTTTTAAGGCTGTGGCCATTGCTCTTCTAGTACGCTGTGTCTGCAGTTTTAGGAAAGATGGTTGCTATTCTGGGCAGTCTAGAGACCTCTCTTCAGTGTGATGGCAGATTTAAGAATTTAACACTTTATTGCAGTATGTGGAGGACTAGGTAACACAGTGAGGGTACTGTCATTATTAATTGAAAGAAAAGCTTTTTCAGACAACTTCTCCCACTTATAGAACTTGACTCGGGGGGGGGGGGGGTGAACCCTAACATGCTGCAACAGTATTCTGTTTACAGTACATTGCAATGAACTTTTTGGAACATGATAGCCTAGTCAAACTGCTGATACTTCTGCCTAAGAATGAATTTTTTATTAAAAACATGCCCATCCCCTGCCAAACTAAGTGAGAAAAAAAAAAAGCTTGATTTCAATAAGTGAATGCAAGTTATCTGCATGCTGAACAAAAGAAACACTCAAAATATAACACTTAGTCAAATTCAACATGTACTTATGGTTATATTTTACTAATAATACAAACTCAAGAGCAAAAATTTTGTAAATGCCTGCTGTGGCACTTTGCTCATCTCTCTTTCATCAACTTCTTTCCCAAATTTGGCTAGCTTTTAGGGTTGGCTAGAAAACAGGCTGGATGAGCCGAGTGAAGTAAATCACAACATGGGCATGGGGGGAAACTATAAAGTTCATTTTAAGGACAAATTGATCAAAGCTCTAGAAGCTGGTACTGTTTGTCAAGGGGAAACGTACCCCCACCTCCTGACAATCAAGGGATAAATTCTTTTTAAAAATGTAACCCAGGCAAAGGTTTTTGATGTGTTTGATGATGATTATTCTTATTTTAATCCTCTTGCCCTGCTCTCATGTGAAGAACTGGGATACACTGACTATCATAGTCCAGGGGAACTTCACCACTGCTTCTGAAGGTTTGCAAGAGGAAAATGGTGCCTTCCTCTTATTCAACTTCCCTTGTCAGGGCTGTTGTGTGATCTCAGTGTAGGAATGCCTCTGTTTTGGTGGTTTTGCTCAGTTTCCAAGAATAAGAATGAAGAAGAAAATAATAATAAAAAGATTATCGAGCTGAATATGGCTGTAAGAATCAGCCTTTACAAGTTCAAGGTGAACTTAAGCAGTTTCTCCTTTAAGAAATACGCATGGTGGAAAAAATAAGATTCTAATTTTCTTAAACTTATTTGATATTATCATTTTGATATAACTTTAAGCGTTTTAATGCACTAGCAAAAGCAAAGCTCTTCATCTCCTCATCCTGTAGTGTTTTGAAGGTGGTTAAGTTCTCCTAAGCAACACTTGACCTTCATAGTACCAATGCTCAGAGCGAGGAGGGGTAAAGAGGGACCCGAAATCAGTTACCCTGGTGTCCTGACACAGCCAGCTTTGTAAGTGTGTTTTACTGGAAGAAATTTTAATTTTAAAACAAGCAAAGGGAAAACCCAAGCCATGTTCTGCCTCCTTGGTTTTCTTGGGAAAACTTTTCCCTTTTCTGGTCTTGTTAGCTGTTAATCATTGGGGTAGAAATGAACAAAAAAACGAAAAACTACTGTGGGAGGTCACGTGCTTATTTAAGCAGAAATGAAGTGACAAGTTTTCTTGACTTCAGCATTACAAAGGCTGACTGCAGTATGGCTTGGAAGAAGGAGAATAACAAATATCTTTATAGGGAAAGAGCAACTCCCTTTAGTGTAGCTGCTGTGCATTATGCATGTAAAATTGTCACTTTCTTGACTCAATTTGATTAGTTAATTATTACTGGCTGCACACATATTACCGTAGCAGCTATTGTCACAATTTAACCTTGCACTTCATTAAACTCATAAAAAATAATTCTAGCAAACAGCTCAAACAGTCTAACAACAAACATCAGTTACGTTCCTTGAGCCAATTTGAGGGAAAGTGGGGTATCGCTATAACCTGGAAAGCGACCTTGAGCTGTGCCTTAAACACAGTTCCACCAAACAAAACTTTCAAGGTTGACTTCTCTCCCTGCTCCTGTTCTCATAAACAACACAGCAAGAAGATTAATTCCTGGTTTACTTCAGAATGCTTAAACGTGTGCCTAACTTATGTGAGTTTTATACAATTAATGCCAAGAAACTCACGTATTTTTGTGAAGCCAATTGGTCACTAATTTGCGTTTTGAAAAACAGAATTTATAACCCAGCCTAAAGAGATTTTCTGAGGTTACCCAGTGGCTGTAGCATAAACCAAGATTTGAAGCTGTACCTCTTAAATCCAAGTGCTATGCTTCTAAAAGCCCCTTGCTCAACTTTCCTGTCTAACATCTGCGCTCGAAGTGGTGAATGTGACTACAACACAAAGTGTCTGGGCAGAAGTTATAATTTAGCAATCCCCCTCTTTTTCATGGTAATCCAAATGATTTTTTCTAAATTCTTACAGATTTATTTTTAAGGTAAATCTTTGTTGTCTTGTGCGTGTGAACATGTAAGGTTTTTAAGAGCCTGAGGTGGCTGGAGAGAGATATTTGCTGAAACTGATTTTTTTTTTTAATTTTTTTTTAATTTTCAACAGTGGAAATCAAGAAATGTAACTTGAATGAAAATAGAGTCTTGACAGTAAACATGAACAAAAGTTAATTTAATGTGCTTTTTGGAATGAAGTAAAGAATGTATCATAAAATTCTACTTGTAGATGGGAAAACCATGGAAGTTGGTTTGGGTATTTTTTTGTTGTTTCCAAACTGAGACACCTTGACTACTGAGTAGTACGAGTGGGGGGTGGGGACCCTGAAAACAGGTGGTTTTCTGTGAGTGGAAAAATAAAAAGGCACAGTACCTGCAGAGGCTGTTTCATGCTTGCAATCACCTGCACCCCTAATTTAGCATGATGTCTGGGTCCCTGGTTGCTATTTCTGTCACAGCAGTCACTGTGGCTAAAAAACAATGTACTCTTTCTGGAGAAAGAAGAAAATTCATACTGGTATAGTCTGTGCTATAGGCAATGGAATCATGTGAGTATATAGGAATCCTGTTCTCAGGGAGGCCCTAAAAGGATATTCAGTGACAGAAGTTGCAGTGGGGGTCAAGAAATAATGTTGATGAATGCTATTACAGAAATGAAGATAAATAAGATGGCACTCGAAAAATACTGGCTTTTCCCAACTGACTATAGCAAAATATAGCCATATTGGTGTTCTTGTAAAATGTGATCAACATCTAATGGCAGAGTTGGGCTTGTAAGTCCAAATATTATAGGCTGGAGCAATTCTCGATCCTGCTTTGTCAGTTTTAATCTTTGATGGCAAAGAACCTTTCAAAGTATGTCTCTAATGGAAATAATGGTGATTGCATAAAAATAAAAGCAGGTTACTATATCAGGAGGAAAAAAAACCCAGAGCTGTACTTGCCCTTGTCTTTTATTCTTTGCTGCTTGGAATTACAAGGATGTTGCTTGCCAATAATCTGGCTGACAGTCACCTTTTGAAGGTTATTGCTTCCCAGCCAGCAGAAAGCCCAAACAGGAAGGAGAAATATACGCTTCCTTCTTAATTTGCAAGGATGTCTGCTGAATTTCTAGCTTGAGAGAAGAAACTTGAGAAAAGGAGTGGATGGGCACATGGGCAAAGTACTAGGCATCAGAATACCAGGCAGGGCTTCCAGAAACAAGGGTGGATACCTTAAGCTGCTGAGAAGATAAGGTATCTTCGAAGGTTGACCCTTCATTAGCCCATTGATAGTGTTGACAAGTGCTTTCCCTTTCTGTCAGGAGCATATTATGCTTCTTTCATCTTTCTAGGTACTGATCAACCCCGTAAAAAAAAATACTTTCTGCTCTGTGCCAGTACCTGTACAGGGACGACATGTCAGCCTGCATTGCAAGGCAAGGAGTAATACGTATCATTTTCTCCAGTCTGTTACTATCAAAAAAGCTGTAACCTATTCCGTGTGACTTTACAGTATAGGACCGTGTTACCTCTTCTGAGCTGACTGTTTTGAGCCAGGACGGTGTGTGTTCTGGGTGCCTAACCATTCTCGGTGTCGTACTCCATGCAAGGGCCATCTGGAAGGGTTGTCCCCTTCCAAACATCATCAATGGCACTGTAGAAGCATATCTGTCTGCCTCAGTCAGGTAACAAAACTACATCATGCAGGAAAAAGATGAGTCTTTGAAGTTTCAGGTGCATCATAGTTTGGATATTGAGAGCTGTGTAAGCAATGACACAAGCTCAGTACAGTCTAATCTTTCAAATATTTGGAGACGTGTTTTTCCGAACTTGATGCTATACCTGAACTATTGTTTGATCCTGATCCAGTTCATAGCAAGTTTTTGTAATCAGCACAGTCCATATAGTGTCTGAAACTTGGATGTGCCAGTATCAGAGTTATCAATATTTTCTTCAGTTCCTTGTGGGTTTAGAGTATTCCAGGTTGTAGGTGAGGGTTTTAACTTGATCGTTGTAAAATTACTTTTTTCGTGAGTAATAAGTCAAATCTAGTTCTACTCAGATTAATGAGAGCTTGTTTCTGATTTAAATGACCAAATCTATGAAAGCCAATTTTAATACTTTGGCTTGCATCAGCTATGGATGCAAGTACATAAACATGCAGTACTTGAAGTGAGATCTAAGCGATCACTTTCAGTGTCTGGGGAGTCAGATGAACTACAATTCCTGTACTTTGTCCTAAAATCAGACTTTAAGGTTCTTTCTTCTTTTCAGACCAGAGCAAAACTGTAACCAACTAAAAACTCATTAAAAGTTCAGTACAAATGAAGAGTGGCTAGAAACCCAACCTCCTACATAAAAAGCTTTAATAGGTTTAGAGGCAGCCTTCCAATAAAGTATTAATCCTTACATACAGGCATATTACTTGTCTGCCCCCCCAGCCCCCAAATTTCCAACCCATACAACAAAGCGAAGCAAAAGAGAATTCAAGGATAAAATCTTACTATTGCATTTTACCTTTCAGGAGCCAAATATACGAGACACAAAGGTACACACATATATTAACAACTCTTAATAATTAAACCATTGTTATAAAAACACCTAATGCTATTATGAAGTGTTCTTTTCCATGGGGGTATTTTGAATACTAACAAACTGCAATTGACAGTTTAGGTTTATAATAAAACCCAAATGGTTTATCTACTGCAATGGAAAAATCCAAGAGGCTCTTGTGGAGCGCAGAGATTGGAATTTACTCCATGAAGCTTTATTTCCCACTTCCCTCACCAACAGGTTTATAGTCAAAAGTCTTGCTGAATTGTTTCTGCTATTTGTGTACCTGGATGTTACAAAAACTAAGTTCACAGTAGTCTGTCCAGCTACTCTGTCTGCTTGTTCAGGGACACTGGCAATGGGATTTGGATTTTTTTGTTCACTTTTACTATTTTATAGCAGTTCACTTAAAAGCTAAACTTTGAAAGTTCTTTTTAATAACTGTGGAACAGATTCCCTCATTTCACATTCCAGGAATACTCGTGGCTTTTTTTCAGTGTGCTTGTGTATTAATATTATTTTGGGTTTTTTCTGCACATATTTACACTCAAATACCTGCAAAATGATTCATACCAAAACACCCTAAAATGTCTAAGCCTGCAGAGTTTGGGTTTTTTTATTTAAGAAAATCTGCACCTATTATTAAATATATGTATTTAATTTCTGACCCAATTTTGTCTTGTTTCTCTTTGTTGTCAGAAACCAAGGAAAAAAAAAAAACTAGCATGTTTGCAGAAAAGCTATCAAAGATCAGAGAGTAATTTTTGTCTAAGACAACCAAGGAAAAGGGGGGTTTTTGGCAGCACTTTAAACTCTAAAAATAGTTGGAAGACATATGTCTGTTCAGTAGGAATTCAGTTAGCTAATGGCTAACTTCTTGGAAAGAAGAAAGGCTGTATGATCCTGTAGCAATTTTAAATTTTATACAGGGTGTCAACGATGGTCCCAGTTGTAAGTGCTATGGCCTTTACCCATTAGTAAGCATACCACAGCCAAAGTGCTCTGACAATAAGGATCTCTTTCCGCAGGGCTGGTTGTGGTACTGGCTGGTTTTAGGGGTTGGGTTTTTTTAATTTGCTCTGCTCTACTGAGTATGAACTGCTTGATTCCAATACATGTCCCAGTTCATCACATAAGGTCTATTGTTTGTCTTTCTGTATCTGGCTACCTAGTACTTGAGAAAGGTAAGTGCGTCCTTCCTTTACCTTTTGTGCAGATGATAACTTTGCAAACCCAGAAGGAAGTGAAAAAGAAAACCAGATTATAAATACTGATTTTGACCTGAATTAGGATGAAAGAAATATTTACTTTTTAGTTCATTTTGGTTTTCCTAAACTGTTCTAGGAATTAACTTTTATGACTGATAACTCTTAAGCAGTTCTAGGAGGATAAAGTCAACTTGTATTTTAGATCTTTGTCACTTTCAACTGTTTGTTTCCAGAAGAAGTAAAGAAATGCCCCTATTGCTAAGTCAGCAGAACTTGCTTATGGATTTTCTCAGTAGGCTCAATACATGCAGAGGGTAGGACTGATTTGCAGAAACACAGCTGAATGCTGAACACTTGCTTGTTTATACATGATAGGTTGTCTTATTCCACCAGGAGCATGACATGAGTTTTCTCCATGATAGCCATGGTTCCCAGAGGACATGTACTCACACCTCTGTTATTTGCTAAGGAAAAGGACCATTCTTTACGGTCTCCAAAGTCATGCTTCCTCTGGAAAAAATTTTTTGTTGGTTTGACTTTCGGCAAAGAGGAGCAAGGACTTAAACTAGACTTAGCCAATTTACCACTTTCACAATTTAAGCCAAATCTTAGCTCGGTTCAGTTGGTGATGCCTTTGAACTTTAATCTCTTGAAAATGAAAATTCCTGGAGTTCAGTGTGAGTCCTGAAAAAACCTGCCACCTGTCTTGCTCTGCAGGGCAGCCTGGCAACCCTGACTCTCACCTGTGAGTTCTCCTGGCCCCTAATGCTTCCCTGGCGGAGTGCATGGAAATGACCATCTTATCTGCAAAGCATTGAGTTTGAGGGGAAAACAAAAACATATCACAAGAGCTAACAACTCTTGTGACTGTCAATATTGGTTTCTTTCTTTTCCATGCTGACAGAGTAGTAAAGAGCACTTTGGAGGAGAAAACTATCTTTACTGAGGATCTGTAAACTACTGTAACATATTTCAGATTCCTTATACAAGGAATCCATGGCACTGAAAAAATGGTCCATACCTCGTATGGGTCAACATCGGTTATGTTGATGTACTATGTGCAATAACACTAATCAGAATTTTTTTATCAGAATTTTTTTCTTCTTGTGTCTCAAAATGCACAGCCTGTGTCAGGATGTAGTGGAAACGCTTTACAGGAATGGAGCACGTGGTTTTGTTTTATACAGTTTCTTTCAAACAGGGTTGCCAAAACTTATAAATGGATACAAATTAGGATTACACTGATTAATGGAAAACAGGTCTCACTTGACCATTAAACCATGCGTAAGAAGTCCGTAAGTCAGTGAATGATGTCACTGGAGTTGGTTTGTCGTATACACAGTCAGGACATGTGTGGGATGGGGGAGAAAATTGGGAAAAGAAGTAAAACTTGTGGGTTGAGATAAGAATGGTTTAATAGGACCGAAAAGAAGAAAGTAATTATAATGATAACAACACTAATAAAATGACAACAGTAATAGTAAAAGGATTGGAATGTAC
>JANZLQ010000007.1:3838638-3856775 GCA_026212715.1 Elanus axillaris
CTTCTCCTACTGAACTCAAAACCCAGCACTGTACCAGCTACTAGGAAGACACTTAACTCTATCCCAGCTGAAACCAGAACATTGGGTTACAAGAGTTGCCAAACACAATGTGAGGAGAAACTGATGGGAAAAAAATTATTAAAAAGTAGGGAAGTTGGGAACATGAGTGCATTCTGATGTGAAACAGAACTATAAACTCGTTGAAAATGAATTTATTTTGAGCAAGCTTTAGATTCTAACCTCAGGTGACAGAGTAGTTCAGGCAAAACAGGACAACAAATAGTGAAGTTGGAAAGACACATTCTGATGTCTTGTCTTTAGCTGGTTTTAGTAAAAAACTAATTGCTGAAGCTATATCTCATACAATGAGATTGTGGCAGGGAGGAGAGGACTGTGCACAAGTGAGCAATTTAAAATATACACAACAATGGATATGGATTACAAAGAAGCCTGAATTGCAAAACATGTAGTTCAGAGATGAGTCTCCAAAACTACAAATCCGTCCAGGTTACAGTAACAAAGAGAGAGTAGGAGAGCCACACGTATAATAACTGTTTGTCCCAAATAACTAAGTTATTTTAAACTTATCGGAAGAATAAATGTACTACTTGACCAAACAGTCTAATAGATCCTGATGTCTCATGCCCAGGAAGGAAATTTGTCTGATTTAGAGTAATTCAACTCTAACATAAGCTTAACACCTCTAGGCAATGAAATCATGCATACATTATAGACATTATTAGCATGAAGGGTTTTTATAAGTACAAGTCACAAACTACAATACTTCAAGAGCTGAGTAATATTTTTAGAAAGGAATAAATTCTTGGATAGTCTTGTAAAAAAAAATTAAAAATTGGAAATATTGGTATGGAGTATTAAGCATCAATTATCCTGTGATGAAAGCAAGCTGTTAATGGGGGCATAGAAAGTTTAAATTACACAAGGAAACTCCTTAAGGTCTTAAGGATATAGATGTCAATGATATTTCATGAAATGTGCTCAGATCAGCACAGAAGAAGGTACCCAGCTATGTATTAAAACCTCATTTGTGTTCTTTCCTTGGACATAAACTTTAAGTTAAACACATTAATATCAGAAAAGAGTCCAGGAAATGCCTGAATATAAGAGAGTATCTTCAGTAAGGCAGTCATAATGAGCAGATAGTTGTGGAAGAAACATAAGATCACCTTTCTGACAGGGGAAAAAAACCCAAAACAAAACTAAAAAAACCCCAAACCCCCAACTTCCAACATGCACGTTGTAGATAAAGCCAGCCATCTGGGAAGCAAGAATTACTCCAACAGTGTGATGGCATCACAAAGTGGTTTGGAGAGCAAGCTCTCATGCCTCCATGGTTTATTTTATTTTGTCTCTGGTGAGGACAAAGACTCAGAGCCAGGCCTTGGAAGAGGCTGTCTCCTGATTTCAATGAAGGCTCTACACTTCATGCAGTGCTTCGGGACTAATCATATTTAACGGGCTCCTTCAGTAAGAGTAGTGTTTTGGGGAGATCCAGGAGATACTCTACAGGCACAAGGTTAGCCCCTAAGCAAGGTAATTGAAATGCACCTTTTTAAAGGTTTTTAGATGACTCGAGATAGAAGATTTTGCATTGTTTTTAATGAAGTGTTAAATGTCAACTCATTGTCAACAGCAGAAGCTACTTTTCACTTACAGAACATCAGAAGGGTGCCAAACGCAGGAGCCTGGGGGAAGCCTCTAATTACATGTGGCATGGTTTCAGTTACCCACAATATCCTTTGAGGACTCGGATGCCAAGGTTGGGGCTACAGATCTGTGACCCTAAATGTTTAAGTATTGTTACCAACTTGAACTTTTCAAACAATGACAGGAAACCGTAGCAGCAGCAGGGGTCCAGCAGAGTGCTGCTTCTACTGTGCTGAAAAGCCATGCTAGCAAAAATGGTGCTATTTAGTCTGTCATTGTAAAGTTTAGTTTGCCACCAAAGTGAGCCTCAGGAGGGGAAGTCAGACAGAGGACAAATCGTATTCGCTGCAGTTAAAAATCCCTGTAAATAAGTTAAACCAACAATAGCTGTGAATTAGCCTCAAGTGCTCTATGAACACAATTTTTTCAGAAGGTCTATAAATATTTAACCTATTCATCTCTGACTCATATTTTGAACAAAAAGATAAATAGGTGAAGTACCTTATTTTTCTGTCATATTACAGTGAACAGTGAGTTTGGTCCCAGTTGCAGCAGATGACTACTTTCTTCATCTACCTAGTGTCATTTTGGGTGGTATTTTGTAAGAACAGCATTAGTGACATTTCCATGGCTTTTTCTTATAGTCAGGTGATAAGACACTGAAAAAGTAGCAATAGCAGCATGCAATATCATCGTTGCGCCTGAATTCACATTGCGGTGCCCCTTACTCCCCAAATATTCAAGTGAACTAATGTAGGAAGGAGGATGTCGGAATCTGAGTTCGGACAATTACTTGGGTTATGCAAATTAAAATCAATGAAAATATGTCTGAGTAAGTTCTACTTAAACACCTCTATGCTAAGTTTATTCTAAACCTGTGCTCTTGGAGGCCTGTTTTCAACTGATTGGGGTGTGTGTGTGTGTGTATTCCAAGCAGAGGCCATAAAGGGCTTTTTTACACGGGGGGGTTTCTGTGGACTTGGAGTCCACTGAAAGAACTAATATACATCCCTATCATGTACATATTAGATGGCACTAAGGCTGTTTGTGAAACACTGGTTTGGGCAAACTCAGATTTTGTAGCTTCTATTCGTACAATTTCCACGTTCTCGTAACAAGAACTTCTCCCTCTAACAAAAGAACTATTGTCTATAAAAAATCATTGCAAACAGCTCTATGGGAAAAGATAACTAGACAGTTGTGTTGCCTGAAGGAGATGAGGATTTTGTCCTACATTTCCTTTTTCCCTAGGACGCTGTGTTCACCAATACGGTTCTGCTGGTAAGAATGGAGGAAGCCATCATCATGGAATACTCTGGATGGGCTAAGAATGCTCATAATAATTTTGATGCTGCCTCATCACACAAGAATAAGCCTACATGCAGCAGTGACTGTCAGTGACTATTGCCTTGACAAGCACTTGAGATTCTTTTTGCCAATAATAGTAATTAGGAGTGCTCATCCTTGTGATAATTGTTTATACGCCTGTTAAACTGGGCAACCAATGTCGGAGCTTTACTAACATGTTTCTACTGCGATTACCGCATAATCCTTACTGGTGTTCGCAACATGGATTAGAGCATATGACAAAAGGCAGAACGTATGGTGTTCCATCAAGTACACTCTCTCTAGTCACCTTCTCATTGCAGGAAGAAGCTGCGATACAGAGGCAATAAACTTAACTGGGAAAGTAAGCCACGACTGAATTCCATAAAAAGTGTCTACTTGCGTATTTTTAGGCTATTTTAGTGTGAGTTGCTAATCTCCTATTACTCCAGTGCTCACTTAGCATAATTTATGATTTCAGTGAAGTTTCAATAATGAACGGAGTAATAGCACTTAGATATTAGCATCAAGTGTGTTTGTTAATGTATGGATTTACACGAGGCTCAGTAGATGGAGTTGGTTCACTCTAAACTGAACTGTATTCCAGGGTGACTCATCACTTGGAAGGCAGAAGGGGGAAACTGTTGATTAGGCAGCCAAGTATGTAAGAACATCTGTTTAAAGAAGTGGCATTGTGAATACCTCCAAGGTAGTGAGACAATTCTGTTTTCGTTAGACAACTGGAAGGATTCTTGTGAAGTGAAGATAAACAATTTCCTGATGAGGAGGGATGATGACAGTTGGCAAGTCAATTTATAGCCCTTGGAGGGATTTGGAAGTGAAGAAAAGCTATGAAATATGATGTGCTGGGTGATGGTTTTCTTTAACAGATGTAACGAAAGAACAGGCTCCTGCTATCAGAAAGGTAGAAATCCTGAGAGAATGAGTGTCAGGAACGCATCGATAGCCGGTCAGCTGGCTAAAGGGAGAGAGCAGTCCTTTAGACTTAATCCTGCGAGACGTTTGAGATGGCTGAGCCAAACTCAGCACTGCCACAAAGGGATGATCTAAGTATTCCAACTGGTACTCAAAGATAGGAGGTCCCAAACTCTTTCCTGGGTCACTTTTAGTGCTTGGCTGACCTCTTGATCAGCCAGTTCTGCTCAATAAACCTACAGAGAACATGACCTATTTGTCTTTCTCTGAAACGCTTTTCTGTCACTTTAAGCCAATCTGGTTCACTGAAGAAAGTGCAAGCTTTAGGCAAGAAAAGCACTGTGAGGGCACAACTTATCGGAAGGAGAAAATGGTGGAATCTAATTACTTTTTTTTTTGACAGCAGTAAGTGTTTAATTTGGCACAGCTGTCTTATCACCTTTGGATTAAGCAGTTTTTATTTTTATTTCATTGTTCTGGAGCTTCTTATAATGGTTTGCTTCTCCTTTGGCTATAGCATGCTTGATCTTAGCAGGGAGGGAAAGGGCTAACAAAAGATATACCAGTATCACTTCTCTCTTTCCTTACTTGTGCCATAGTAGGTCTTCTACAAAAGCTGCCTTTTACAAAACATGCTAATATTTATGTTTCAGTTTGCTGGAAAGCTTAAAGCCAAACACCAGGGAGCACTGTACAGTCTTCTAAAAGTGAAATCTGAGGGGGGCGAAAAAAAGTCTCTATTCAAACTCTCCTCCTCTTTTAAGGTTAAATTTTTAGTGTCACATGGGGAGGCCAGTGCCTGATTTGTCAGTAATAGATATTCTTGTGCTCTATGCCCATATGCTGCCATAACAGATGAATATATTTATCTCACTTGTAATCTGCAGTTAGAGACAATCATCATTTCCAGAGAAGCTGCCTCTGGAAATATAAAATTCTGGAGGGCTTGGGAAGGCGAGTTTTTTGGTGAGAATTTTTACATACATATGGGACAAATACCTGTCTACCCAAACCAGAAAAGTTTGTGTAATATACTCCTTTGCACAAAGTCTTTACTGCTTTGAAATAAGAAAGTGTGTGTGTGTGGGCGGGGGGAATTAAAGGGGCAGATGGAGGTGGTATTACAGAAAGAAGAATGAAAGAGATGGTACACAACCCCGAAAATATTTAAAGATTTGTGATGTCTCACATCTTAATTAATAACACCCATTAAACTAAAGGTGTTCTAGAGATTGGTCATGACTATCAAGTTCACTTATACTCCAAAAATGTCTTAAAACTAAGCAGAATTATGAAATAAGTGTTTAGGGTCTAGGTTCTGGCGTATATGAAAGTGTAATAGAGAGAATAGTGGATAACCTTGATTTCATAAAATAGCACATAGAGATACCAGAGGTTTCATAATGCTTCCAAGATATAGTCCAAAGTAATAATAAGAAGTAGTAGAATATTACTTGTCAAGGTGAAGATGATAGAAATCTGACAATTTAGGTCAACTTGGATTCAGATTTTAGTCCAGATACTTTGTCGGTTTTAGTTTGGTGGGTTGTTTTTTTTCCTCCCTTCAACCCTGCTTTGGATGTCCGACAGTATTTATCACAAATACAAGCTCCAATTCCTGTGTCACAAGGAGAAACATACATACTTTTGTTTTTCAATAGTTTTCTTCTTTATAGCTGATGTTTGAAGGAGAACCAACATTAATCACAGTCTAAATATTATCTTACTGCTAGTCATCTTTATTTTCATCACATTTCCCTCCCCTAGTGGTGATTTATCTTTGGTAGAGATCTGCCATTGATGCAAAAGGGTGTAATCGTTTTGCTCTATCCTGGATTTTGGTTGGTTGGTTTTTTGTTGTTGGACAAGACCCGTGACAACAAAAGGCTAGCATGCAAACCTGTTCTTTTCATGTGGATTGTAGCTGCACTTGTATCTCACTGTCTGAGATTAGTTTCTGGTCATGATCATATTTAAAATTGCTGTGATTATAAAGCATTGGCTTTTTAAGAAATAACACAGAACTACCATTCTCTAAGTTATTTCTCTATTTTCAATTTCCTGCCCCAGAAGTTCACAAGGATTGACCTTTAATTCTGCCCAGTTAGTTCCCTTGGTTTCTTGCACAAAGAACATTTTTTGTAAATTTTTGCACTTTTTCTTCCCAAATGTAAGAGTTTGCCTTATTGTATGTTGCTCTGCAAGTCTTAACCACAAAATATAAAAATATAGAACTCTCACACCAATTCTGTCATCTTTTTTTGAACTGATAATCTCTTAATAATGGTCTCTTCCCTTCTGGTGGGCTATCCTTATGGAATGTTACTCCTTTTTCTCGCAGGTTTCAGCCTCTTGCTGAATTGGGTTCAATGCCAGCATCCCCACTGCTCAGTCCTCCCACTCCTTTTAATTACTATGGGACAGCGCATTCCCTGCTCCTACACAAAGCTGTTAACCAAAGCCAGCTTAGCTCCTCCTTCATCAGCTATAAAAACTGTTTGCTAAATCAGTGCTCCCCCCAGTCATTCACCACACAAAACACAAAATTTGCACCTGTTTCTGTAAACCACCTTCTGGAATTCTTATGTTTGCTGTCTTCTGTGACTGCATTTTCTCCCATGGGTTCTTCTAACCCTTCTCTTAGTCACTCACTTCAATCTGCCTACTCTTGCTCTCAGCCCCACTCTGGTCAAACTCTCTGCTAGGATTCATGTTACTTCTGCACTTGCGGCGCTGCTATTGCTCTGAATGATGAAGTCGCTGAAGATAGACCTGAAAAGGAGGAAATAAACCCCCAAACCCCTAAACAACAAACAGGCAAGGCAAAGTCCTTAGTACTTATTATCAATGTTTTAAAATATATATATATTTACAACCATTTATCTTGCAGACTTTAAAATTTTATGTCAAATCTCAAACTTATAAAAGTTGCTATAGATTACTAACTTTAAAAATAAAGCTTTATTCTTTTATTTTAATAAAGGAACACAATTCTGTAGGCAGTTTATGAAAAATGAAGAAAAAGATTTTTTTCTTCATTCTTAAGTATTATAATATGTTCTCTGAAAGAATTACTAGAGGAAACAAATACAAATCTAAAACCTCTTCTCAGCTACAACCCTATAAATATGAAGCAATTCCATAGAGCAGAGTGAAGTTGGGGTTGTTTTGGCATTGTTGCCTTTGAAATCCAATACAGAAACATAGAGATACCTATTCCCACCCCACTTGTTCCTTGAAACATGTAAGAAGTCAAAACCATAGCATATAGAGTTTGTAATTCTTTTTTCAGATGACTAAATGGAATAGAGTACAATATTAATACAAATCACATTTCTTGGAGATGAAAATAATCTGTGGACTTTCACTAAAATTGTGCTAGAAAATGTACTTTTTATTTTTATATAACCTTTAAGCTTCTTCCAATCCATTAACGTTTCACTTAAAAGCCTCCTTTGACCCTACATTCACTTCTAATTATCTTCCCTTTCTATGCAGTGTTTCTCAATGCAATAGCTGTTCCGACTCCCCAGATTCATATGAATTTTAAGCTAACAATGGCATTAACATCTGAAAGGCATTTCTATCTTACGCTTATGAAATGTAATCTCCTTGGTACTACATGCTAACTCCAGGCACCTCAAGACAGAAAATGGCATTTCTCTTTCACCCATTAATATTCTTCTTGTTGATTCTCCCCAATATTTACATTCAAACTTTTCCAAAATACGAAATTAAAAAAAAAAAAAAAAAACCACAAAACCACCGAGCCTCTAAACTTTGGGGTTTTTTTCCTAGATTATTACTTCAGCCTCATCTGCTTTGTAAACCCCATTCTGCACGAGTATGTGAAGAACACTTTCTTTAAACTGATCATTATCTCTCTTTAAAAGATTTCAAATATAGTGAAAGAAAAGCAATTTCTAATGATACAAAGTTGACCACCAGCTAAAAGTAAGACTGGGTTTATTATTGCTATTTCTTTTCTCCTACCAGCAGAGTAGAAAGATGGGATTAATAAAGAATAACAACAACCAAAAAAAATCCTATCCTACCTAGATTATAAATTCTTTGAGGTAAGGACCATTCCAGTGGATGTTTTTCAAAAGCCAAAACATACCTTCTAGCATACTGCATTACATAATAAGCTCAGATCCTTGACTGAAACCCAAAGGTACTATGAGATTTGAATACAGAAGGAAATAGTTTATTCATTAAGCTGGAAGACAGGACATTCAGGTTTTGCAGTGTGGTATTTTTGGAGGTGTTTGTTTTGTGGGGTGTTTTTGGGCGATGGGGGTGGTTTTTGTTTTGTTTTTACCCTCCGGGCAGTATATACTTCTGGAATTGCAGAAAGAAACTGAAACTGCAAGATAGAGGTTGCATTAGTGGAAACAAGTGCTGCTGTTTGTCAAAATGGGTTAGAATAAGCTGCTTTATCAATGGAAAAAAATGTGCTTAAAGTAGGAAGTTTGAAAGGAGTTTGAAATGGCAAAGGACACTTGGGAAAACATGGTAGGAGAGCTAGCTTGTGGATATTGATACTGAAGCAAAATAACACATTACAAGTATCTCAAAAAGTAGGATAGAACTTATTTATATGCCCATGCAGAGACTTTAAGTGATCAAAATGATCCTGGGTTGATAACTCTGGGTGGGGCTTTTTTTTCTGACTGACTATATATGCATATTTACTATTTTGCATTCTAAAATTCCTGAAATGGGTTAATCCTGAGAAGGACTGTCAGGGTATGCAGGTACCCAGGCAGTATGTGAACTCTTCAGTTTTATCAATATGCTTTTAGCTCTTTTAAGCTTGTTACTAGAAAATTATTTGCCAAAATAAAAACTTCCCAAAATTTCTACTTGGGAGCACATTTTGTAGAACTTGACATTTGTCAAGGCAAAATTTCAGAACAGGATAGCATCATATGCTGTTCTACTTGACTTTAAGTGAAGCTTCATCTTTAATGTGTTGGTGAAAATTTGAACCATTGACAAATGTACAGACCCAGGGAGTGAGCTGACTTTTTTTTAGCGTAGTCCATGTAGGACAGGAAGGTAGATAAGTATCTTTAAGTCCTTTATTTCCAAAGAATCAAAAGGTTACAAATTTCCCTTTAACAGGGGCTTTGTCATTTGAAGTAATTCATACATTAGTTATGCTAAAGCAAATGTGACAATGGTTACAATGATACTTTTAATTCCTTCACACTCCAGTTGCTGTGTAGGTGTATGTGGAATCATGTGCTGTGGCTCATAAGCTAGAGTCTCATGAACTGTTTGAGGATCTGCTTCCTACAGAGCAGCAGAATAAAAGTGCCACCATGCTATGCAATCTATCAATGGCTGGCACTTAAAAAAAATTTGCAATATGAAATGTGTCATAAACAAACCTTCTAATGCATCTCACTGTTCTATAAAAGACTATTTTCAGTGATTTGCATTTTTGAAAACAATACAAGAAAGTTGACTTGCTATAGTACGTCTTCTAAGTAAAACACTTGTTAGTGGGTCTGTAGGAACTCGGGCATCCTAGCGTGGAAAGACAAGTTTCACTGTTTACAGCCACAGCATTGTATACAGACACATCCTAATAGTTCATAATACATAAACCTATACTCAGCTAGATCAAAACTCATCACGGGTTTCAGGGGTGTAAACCTGCAGTAGGTCTGGCACTTACTGTACAAGTACCCAGTTTTTGACACTGAGAATTCAGGGAACATTTGCTCCTTACCTCCGTTGCTGTTCTTGGCTAACAGGTTTCTGTCTGGAATGAAGTAATTTGCTTAGGATGAGTGCTTTGACTCTTTTTATTAGGTATCTGGAGTCTTCCTCTGTTTTGTGAGGATAATGGAGGTCCTGGATCTTTGTCATTTCTTGTACCTTGCCTATTTGAGTATACTCTCTAAATAGTCTTAAAGCATTCTTTGCTCTTGCAGTAGTTTAGTTTTCCTTGTACTAAGGACAACATTGCTGGTGGTTTTTTGAGGAAACTGTATGATCTTTTTTAGTAATCCTAAATTTTGCATCATGCTAAACAATTTTTGAGGTTTTTCTGGGGAGGGGGATTATCTTTCCTTATGTTTGTTCCATGTCTTTACTACCAAGACAGAGCCCATCAAAGGAAGGTGTGAAGTTCTAAGAGGTGAAAAGGACAATTATTGATGTGGCATGTACACTCATTGTGTCTGCCGAGTTCTTTGTCTGCTATAGCTTTACATTTATTTGTATCACCACATGGACAAAAAGAGATGCTGAAGAAATAACATGCAGAGAATTGAACTCTTTTAAAAAATGACCCGAGTGAAAAGGAGGAAGCATGGAAAAGAAAAACCACCTGGCCTATTCTGAAGCCTAACATAAGCCTGAAGTGCCTAAAGTGACTCTAATCTGAATTAGAAGATGATACATAACTTAAATGATATATAACTTGTCCCTAGGCCTTGCCCATTCTTTGTTCAAAGCAGTAGGCTTTTAATGCTGAAAAAGCATACCAAAGAAAAAGGAAGAGTGTGGATGAACAATGAAGAATCTAATAGAGTAGTTTGGGGCAGAAAAAGAGGTCAGTTGAAGAAATGAAAGCCGAACGGGCAGAGGGGAAAAAATGAAGAGAGGAAGTGAGAGAACAAACTCAAAGCAAAGCATAAAGAAACAGAAGACAGTTCAGAGGGAGAGAGGGTTCCTGGGTGCATTTGGGGGGGGGGTGAGTCGCAATTTGAGGCAGGTTAATTTCAGAAACCCCAGGGGGCCTAGAGTGATCACTTACTATATTTCACCTCTTGTGTTGTTTAATTTTGTTCCTTGTAATGTGTATTCTGGAGGGATACTGCTACTTCTCTGAGTAATTTGGTGGTATTGTTCGTGTTCGGTTTCATAGGCCTGAAGAACACTTTTTATGCAGTAATTGTTCTATATTGCAAGATAATCTTTTAAGAGGATTTCCCTGTTTGCAGGGCTGGAATGACTTGATTCTCGGTAGATACTTGATTATCGAGTTCAATCACTCAATATTTGAAAAGAAATATTTATTACTGTATTTTGCCAACTAGTATGGCACGGTTTAAATTAACAGTATAGTTTGCTTAACTCAAAGTAATTTGCAATAATTGTAAATTTGCTCAATTATTTCTAGAAATATCAATTATTTACTAGGAAGCTTAAGAGAATATGTTCAAATAAAGAACAATGTTCACAAATAGCAGGCATGAAAACATAAAGAAATAAACTCTGTCATTTTTTTGTGGGAGGGAGGAGGCTCAGAACATGCGTACCCTACGACATATGAGTTTAGACACTTCTGTCATCATAAATGAATCATTTTACTTAGCTAATGCACAATAGCCTCACCTCAAATGTGCACAGAATTAACACTGGCTAAATGCCATTTAAATAATGACATCTCCATATCGTGCATATAAATAGCACAGAAATCCTTCAAAAACTCATGCATGTATTAGTAAGGATGTTTACCTGCTGCAAAAGTGGGGTGACTAAATGGAATTGGAGATGTCATTACTTCTTGGCACCCACTTCTGACATTATGGTCTCTTGACCACAGGGTGGTAACACATACTTTAACATGTCCAGGTTTCATGTAAAAAGAGTAAGTGCTAAATGAACATGGGGTGTGGTGGAAGAGAAGAAAACTAGATGTTGCAAGTTATGTGAAAAAGACTGAATTAAGCTAACAGTTTCTTCCAGAGTCTGGAAATGAGAAGAGTTAAAGAAACAACAGAGAGAAAGAATCAAAGAAAATTTCTGTCTTCTAGGGCTCTTTCTGGCCTCTTCAGCTGACCATTTCTTCTCATCTATGACCAACTTACTTCTTTTTAAGAAGGAAACTTAGTGTATCTGCTGTAACTGGTATGGTTGGCAAACACTTTTTTTTTTATTCCTCTATATCTGTATTACTGTATTCTATGAGTCTTGGGAACTCTTTTATTTCTATTTAGCCATTACAGATGCAACTGCTTTTCAACTTCTCCCTCGGTCCTGAACCTTGGAAAAAGACTGATGGTTAAGAGGATTGCAAAAGTGTGTGTCCTTGAGGATCAGAAAGAGGCCTGCTGGCTCTTTTTTACTAGTGGATGTCCAAGAAGAAAATAACCCAGATTTCAGGGCCCGGCATTAGTGGTCACACTTCCAACCAGCAAATAAGGACAGAAACCAAAATCTAATACCTGCCATAATACTTCAGAAGTTGTGTCCTATGAATGGCACCAAAGATTCAGTAAAAGTAGAAATCGTTCCATGTACCTTGGCATAATGCGGCTTTACTTGATGCTTCTATGGATAAAGCTATCTTGATTCTTATGTCTATTCCATAAAAAAACTAATAAGGCTTTTAAATGGTGCTTTTCCAGGCTGAACCTGACACTTGCAGCTTCATATTGAATTTTAATCGATTCTGCTTTAACATCCCTTTGTTGATTTGAGACAGTTTTGTTACAATTATTTGGACAATTACACTCTGTTTATTCACCTAGAGATATACTTCTGTCAATTACTTTACTGTGTAGAATACAGCATATAAGGTATCTCACAGCATTACAAGTGCTTTATTGTATCACGTGATTTGTATAAGAAACAGAAAGTCAATTTAAATGAACTGTACCAAAGGTTCTTTCAATAAATTCAGTACATAGTTCAATGAATAATGCATTGCTCAAGGTGTTTCTAGATATGGAACATCAGCTAATTTTACTCACTGTCACTTATTTATAAAATAGTGCTTGATGTCTTTTACCGAAGAGCGGAAAGCCCAGCAGTAGTCTGCTGTGAATGTGTTAAGGCTGAATAAGCTCCAGCTGCCTGATTATTTTAGTCTGAAAGAAACATGTTGTGAATTCTTGCAGCCATCACGCATCAGATAGTCCACGTTTCATATCAGCATATGCATATTTAGCACACAATCCTCTTTGATTAGTAAATATTAAGGCATTTTCTAAGGTGATTAAACTGGAGTCTGCATCCCTTCATAGAAATGGATGTACATGCAGTAAAATTCATCTGCTTTTTTCTACTGAAGTAAAACATTTTAAAAAATCTAAAAGAAACATATTACTTCATATTCTGTTCTTTGATCTCTCTCCCCCCCTAACTTACCTCCCACAAAATGACGTGAGCAGGCCAGGTAGACTTTAACTGCAATGAAACCTAATATTGAAGAAGCCAGAGTACTTTGGGCAGAGCAGATTGACTTTTACTGTGCAACTAGTCGACCACATACCTACCAGTCAAAAGGACAAGATATAGGAACTTGCAGAAAAAACCAGCATAAAGCTGAGTGTGTTTGAACAGGAAGATTGAATGGAGCAGTGGCTCGCTGACCTAAATCATTCCATTGAAGTGAAATAGTCCTGCCTACTGAACAAGGGCCTAATCATCTGACGTATACCTTGCAAGCAAATACGCTTCACAGGATGAACTTTTGCTTTCCAGCATGACACTGGAGAACTGTGTCCAAATTCGTAAGCAGATGTTAGCTGTGTATGAATAGACAGCTTCTAGCTTCCATGGACAGCTACAGCAGCGACAAATTGTCTTGCCTGTTACAGGGATGATGAAGACAAAAAAAGATGATAATAAGCCGTTTTCTAAATTTTTTTCTTTTTTTGTTTTTAGTGCTGTAAACCATAACCAGACTGAAATTCTCCTCCAGCTCTACTGCAGTGTACCCTCACTACTGCTAGAAATATTGACAGCAGCACCTGTCTCGGTCCTTCCTAAGGCCTTTTTTAAAGAGGTGGTGACTGAAATTATCTAATATAGCAGTCTGCATTCTTCTGGCCCTGGATACTCCTTGTCCCAATACGCTTTGCAATTTACTACATCTAGACAGCATTTCCCTCGTCCTGTTCCCAGCATAGAATGCCCTCGGGTAGCTCCTTCCTTTGTCCCTTCTGCAAGAAGACATGAAAGCAGCATTCAGGAAATACTTTCTTTTCAGAACGTTTTTGCTCTGTTGTGCTACTTCAGAAAAAAGGATGAAATTTTTGAACGCTGAGTGTAAAATGAGCCCTGGTTGTTGTTCTCAGATTTAATTAAAAAAAAAAACCCTAAAAACCAAAGAGTTAATAATTACTTCCTTTTCTTCAACTCTAGTGGCAGTTTGCCATTTCACATTTTTATTAGCAGACTGATGAATGTCAAAGATACATAGTACATCCGACGCGTGTTGTTAGTCGGAATGTAACTGATAATAATAGCATTTTGAGCTACCAAATTCAAATAAATTATCTTTTTAACATTTGTTATCTTAATCGGTGTAGAGCAGCTCCTTGAAATTTGACTTGGAAGATGCTTTAATGGTGAGATCTGGGTGATGGACTTAGTTGCTTAAGCTGTGAGATGTTAAATGCTGTTAAAACAATTAAAAGCCTAGTGCCTTTAAAAAAAATAACCTTTTGGTATTTTTATTTAATCCAAATTTGCCATCAAATGCCTAGAGAATGAGATCTAAATTCTATATGTGATGAGCGTGTTACTAATGAGAATAAATGTATCAAAATAAGATTTAGTGTGATTGTAGTTTCAAACAGGTTAGGAAATACTAGCTGATTATTCAAGATAATGCTTATCACTACTGAATTAAAAATTATATATGCATCTTTCCTTTGAAAACAACTTTGTAGATGTCCTCTGAGATCCAATAGGTGAAAATGTTTCAAAATTTACAGTATAGGGAACAATGCTGTTGCTACACTGTACAATGAAAACTATAAGCTCATGATTTATTTAAAAGCATATGGACGACTTGCAGAATACACTACAATATTCAAACTGAGACAAGAAAAGATGGGTATGCGCTCATATCTTTCATGGGTTATTTAATCTGCTCTGTATAGCTTCCAGTTCGGTACTAATAATACTGCATCCTGTTCTGAAATTTTTCATTTGTTGAGTGAAATTTCTATTGCTTCTTTGTTAATAGCATATGTCTTTTTCTTCTGTCCTTTTCTAGTTAACTTTCATTTACCTGTTGTTTATACTATTTTCTTCCATCTAGAACGGAAATATTTGTTCTACACTACGTTCACAATCACCATCTTCATTATTTTAATCCTGAGAACAGCATTACTAATGGATTCATTATCATTTTCATCACTTAAAAACAAGTTCATTATCTGATGAGATGCAATTTTCTTCTTTGCATTTGAGACCCTTTATTTTCTTTCTTTGTAATCTTTGTAGACTACCCCTCCTCACAATCTATAAAGAAGACAACTTAGGAGTAGATAGTTAAGATTCTCCTTTTTCCTTGTGATAATTTTTCCTGTTGCTTGTCTGTCTATATATGCTTGTGGGGAAAAAAACTATAATTCATAATTCAAACATTTTTAGATATCCTTAGAGGTGCCTTATATAAAATCTGATTTTTCACCTATTTTATATTGGTACAGTTCTATTGACTCGGAGTAACTCACATCAGTGAAATTTACCAAGCTGTATGAATGCATATGCACTTTGTTTAATACTTATACATAGACTTGTTATAAGTGTTTCAATAGAGAATAATTTCAACTTCATAATCTGGTCCTCATTCTGTGTTTGAACACAGCTGTGGATGGAGATGCATATGTATGCACCTACAGACACATTTAAAAAAACCCAACAAAACCAAACCAAAACAACCAACTACAATTGCCTACAGTTTAACATATCTCTTAGAGAAAATATTCTTGTTTCTTCTGGACCAAATCAGACAGTAGACTTTTTTAAAAAATATGGATTTTAAGTATGCTTCACAAAATAAAAAGGCCAGGTGCTGCTTTTAGTGTAAGTTGGCCACTAACTTAACTGAAAAAAGATTGGTTCCTAACTAAAGTTTTAAGCCCAGATGATGATTTCATTAATAAGCTACATCAATAAACCCCCCCATCCAACCCCAAACTCTTGTAAATTTGTGACATACAAGCATATAGATTTTTATAACTAAGACATTGTAATGCTGGATGGGAATGTATGATTTAAAGTATTTAAAATTTATTAGTACAGCATAATCACTAAGAAAATACTCTAAGGTCTATAAAGTATTGAATGTAGTCAAATAAAATAACTTTTTATTGCAAAGAATTATTGGAAATGTGAGCCTCTGTTCTACTAGAACTTGAGATATTCAAAGCCTGTCTGTCAGCCTAACACAAATATGATTTCATTAACTGACTATCATTATATATTTTGGTGGAATATCTGGCTAGAAAATCATTCTAGATGATTCGTATAAAATGAGTTTTATCCCAAATTAAATTGTCATTAATCAGTCATTCTCATAAAAGTATATGCTGGGGTTTTAACACTTGGAAGGAGCAGAGTCATATGGTATTCTCTGATGTGCTTTAATTTTACTTAAGATAAAACATTTTATTTCTAACTTACTTCATTTAAAAAGACATATTGCAGAAAGCTGTGATGATTTGTCAATCAATGCAAATCCTGAAATGTGACAAATCAGATATTTCTCTTCTCTGACTAGCATGTAGTAGTCATGAAGAGTTCAAGAGAAGACTGACTTGTTAGTTTGTCTTGGTTTGGATTTTTTGGTGGCTTGTTAGCATGGCAGTTACAAGAAGAAAGTGGAGGAAAAAAAGGCTCCAAAGGGAGAAAACAAAACCTTAGTGTTACACATACAGCATAGCATCCAAAAGAAATCAATCTATTCAATTTCCAAACAGATGACTTTTTTACCTCTTTTCCCATCCTTTTTTCCTCCATTGGAGGCTAAATAAGACTGTACTAATGGCGCTCAATGAATCACTAGCAGCCATTGGCTATAAACCACCAGTAATTTATCATGAGGCTATCACATAGAGTCCTATAAGAAATTGGCAGGTCTAAGAAATTAAATTACTTTTCCCCAGCCCCAGTTTAGCAAAAATAACCACAGAAGCTTGGGTCTGGAGAACAGAAGCAAAAGCAGGACTAGTTACTCTTGCTCTGGCTTCCTACTTGTTTGCTGATCAGAGCCTCTCCCCTGAGGGCAGCTAACGGGGTAAGAAGGGGATCAGACCTGTGCAAAGATGAGCAGCTACCCAATTTTTCCCATTTTCTGGACAGGATTTTTCCCTCCTGCTGCAAAGAAAGATTTTTGCCTCTAGTCTTCTGCCCTGCTGTTTTGAGGCAACAGCCTCTCTACTGGGAAGGCAATGGTGCTCCTCAGTGGGTTCTAAATGGCCAGGCACGTCCATTTTTTTTTTCGCTTTGCTTCTTTGCTCAGCAAATGCCAGGAAGGCTGGATAACCCTTCTGGGTGGTTGTCAACAGGTAGTGTAGCAGCAAGTGTTAGGTGAGAGGAGCAGTAGTACCAATTACACAATTTACATTGGGTTTATATTAGAAAGATGTACTGCCGAGCTCTTGAACTTGTGTAAGGGCCTTACTGATAGCAACCACAGGACACCAACAATGCGGAACAGCAACAGGGAGGAGGAATAAGAGGCTCCCACTTGTTTTTCTTCTAGATTACTTAGTGGCTCTCCTTAAGCAACAGTCCCTTTGGCCAAAATCACTGATCACAAAAGTAAGCTTGAGTTTGTTTGCCCTCCGATGTGTATTTTTCTGAGGTTTTTCACTGTTAAGCTTAGCTCATGACACTTCATATACTCTCCCTGTATCTGAACTCTGTTTCAAATAAGAATTTCTCCAATTACCTGGGTTAAATTCAGATCAAGATGATGTGACACACTGTAGGAAAAAGATTGTTTCTTTTTGACCTCCTGCTTTCAGTGCAATGAAAATTTTTTCCCTTACAAGGCAAATCCCTGAACTGCGCACATATTGATACCAGGAGCAGGCATACAATAAAATCCGATCTGACCTATGCTACACTTGGAAAAAATATCCAGGTCAGTGTCCTTTTTTATGTGATCTTCCCTTCCCAGAATATATACGTGAAAATTTTTGTATGAAGATTTCAACATCGCTGCTGCTGTTGATTGTTCGATATTTCTTCTGGATTATTCTTAATGCCACATTTATCTTGGACTCTAACCAGATTGCTTTTCTTCCTCCTTTTATTCCCTTATCGCAGCTCCTAAGTTACTCAGGAAATCATTGAGTGTTACCCCTAATCCTTTTGTTTTTATTAGCTCGCACTTATTTTTTTCAGCTTGGGCTATATAATTCAAAGTTCACCTTCTTCGTCAGAATGCTGCAAGTACACATCGTTACGCACATGCTCACTCTTAAACCTTGGGGGGGGGG
>JANZLQ010000007.1:3869062-3908666 GCA_026212715.1 Elanus axillaris
GTCTAGCGAAGAGGGGGGGGAGTGATAGAACGACTTGGTGGGCACCTGGCATCCAGCCATGGTCAACCCATCACAAACCCACATAACTTAATTGTTACTCCTTTTACTATCTATATTTTCAGAAATCATATCCAATTCCACCCTCCCTCTTTTTTAAAAAAAGATATTCAAACCTGGATATCAAAATGTGTGATACATCCAGTATATTCTCCACATACTGTTACCGCATTGGTCATTGCTGTTATGTGAATTAGAAATTTGGTTTTACAGATATATGTTTTTGTTTTTCCATCTTGGGCTGCATCTTGCATGTAGATAGAAGAATTCCAGCAAGTGCAAGCATAGAGACTTTATAGGCAAACTGTGATTTTGTCTTCCCTTTCAGGCCGTATTGCTCTTAAATGCTTCTTTTGATATCAGTGTGCTGCTTCGTAGAGGAATGGATTCTACCACCCGTTACACATTCTGTCATTCAAAGGCAGACCAAGGCTTTGTAACACCTCACACAAATATTAAATGAAACTGGACTATTTTTTTAAATCCACCTTTTTAAAAAGCAGTAACTGCGCCAGCGTTAAGAGGGCTGCAGAAAACTCTGAAACCAGAGGTTTCACATGCCAGAGGTAAGAGCTCTTTGAAGACCGTTATTTCTAGGGTTTACTAATTTGAGAACAACAGGACAATAAAAGGACAGACGCAGACCTTTAATACTGCTGTGATCCTTGACTGTAACCACGTCTAATGACTCTTTGCAGTCACAAGATCTTCAGACAGTGACACTAGGTGAAATAGTGTTGAAGATGTGCATAACATTTCAGCATCCAAAGTCCTCAAGTATTCTTAAAAATCTAAATACAAAACCACATTGCTGATTTTAATATCCATATAAATACCTCTGACCATTTCTTCAAATATGCATTGTGAACTCTAAAAAGCCTATGTTCCATGAGCTCTCGGGAGGAAACTTTAAAAATGAAAATTGATTGTTTATTTTACATACAGGTGTGGTAAAAAAGGAGCAACACGCTTGCTTCTTGTGTGAAAACACCTATGTTTGTTTGCTTTTAAGCCTTGTAAATGCATATTTCTTGTAATAAGAAGATATCTCACTGTGCCTTGAGAATAGCAATGTCTCTTCTAAAGATGGCGAGATATTATTCTATCACTTTCTAGATTTGACTCGGTATTTTCTTGTTTTTCTCCTTTCTCCAGCTGGACCTGTTATGTGTTGGTTATAGGGGAAAACAGAAAAGTTGCTAGTATTTTTTCCATCTGAATATTTAAATTAACCAACCTGTGTTGGGAAAATGATACTTTTCCTCCTGAGAGTTAGAAGGAAATTTAAATTTAAACTTTATATCTGGTAACAGAATTTCGGGACCCTATTCATCATATTTGTCCTCAGGACAACAGCAGTCCAACAGGACAGTTTGCAAGGAGACTAATAGATTGCATGGAAGTGTAGCCCCAGGCAAGAACGGATGGTTAGGAGTTCATCTCCCATGCATTTCTTTTTGCTAGTCTCATTAGTAAGCAGCATTATCTTCTGTGGTTCTTCTGGGAAGACACCAGAATTGTCAATAATACCTTAACATAATTCCCCAAAGAGTCATGGCCTGGAGGGGCAGAACTGCCCATCCACTGATTTGTTGTTATGCCTTGTGTTCAACTACAGTACAGATATTTAGGATCTGTAAGTTCTGAAGATTTCATTCATATCTGCAGTTAACCCACAATCCTTTTGATTCATCAATCACTTTTTAAAATGCTGTGAACTGTGACTCTCTCGAAACTATCCCGCTATTTCTAACTGTTGCTTCTCTCTTTAGCAGGAGATGCGCTGTTCCCTTGAAGATTTTTAAAAGTAAATAATTTCCTGAAAGCTGCACCCCCAAACCCATTTTTCCTACTTGACGTAAAAATGAGGTTATAATAGTACAAAGCCTACACTTCAGCAAGGATCCCCTGGACTATATTGTTAGAAGCAAGTGCCACAGTCGTTTCTAGCTCTGAATGCATATATATAAACACACACACACGTGTACACATGTGCATAAAAATATAGATTTATATGTACACCTCTCCATGCACTCTATTTCCATGGCCCTTCAGCTGGAAAAGTTTGTTGCCTGTCAACATACTTGAAAAGATTCATTATTTACTTTCAAAAGATTACTGAGGTTTGACCTTGGCCTATCAGTTCTTAGACAGATTTGACTGCGATGCTCAGAAAATAAATGTCTCTGCCAAAACCCACCTTCTAAAACATAACTGACAGCTACTTTCCTTCCAAACCTTGTCTGTTAAAGAACTCTTGAGAAAAACAAGCAAATTTTAAACCTAAAACATGAGAGAAATTAAATTCTCTTGGTAGAAACTTGGCGATTATTAATAAACCATAAAGTGAAGAAATTTACTCTGCTCTGCAGGGACACCAGGAATAGTGATCTCTCTTAGAAGCATTGCTAATAAAAGGGATTGTTGGTTTGAAAAGTTTCTCTTAACTTTTCACGTACAGGGTGTTAATAACTAACTTTATTATCTCATCTGACTTCAGAGTAGTGGTCCAGCGGCAATGAGTCCTTGTCCTGGGAGAGGCAAGCTGGTTGTGTTTGTCTAGCGTGGCTAGCTGGTTTTGAGTGGCAATGCTTAAAAGGTTTTTTTGGTCATATGGTATAGCTAAAAGTTTCATAACATGGGGCTTTTTTTGCATTTCATTAAGGCAAGGGTTTGGTTGTTCCTTGGTTCAGACCCCCTCTACCATCCTGAAGAAGTCTGCAAGTCTCAGGACTGTCTACCAAATGTCCCAAGCTTTGTCTTGCAGAAAGAATAAATGTCCTGAAATCACCTTCCCCACCCCCAACATCCTCACACTTACATAAGAAGAATCAACTTTTTTTTCTTAGTTGGACACTCAATTTTCTCCAGAGTCCTTCCCCATCCAGAACCAGGGATTACTATGCAGATAAGCATAAGAAAAATCCCTAGAGCAGTCAGGGAAAATAGCCTTCTGGCATTATTGGGTATAACTGCAGAAACATGACCTTGTTTACTCCCACCCATTCTTGCTTTCCCTCCGGTTTTCGAGACACATATTTTTACCCACTCATAAAAAGAGTTTGGTTTATCTTTTATTTCATAATCAAAAGCACATCTATTCTGCTTGGAGGTTACTGAGTATAGCACCAGCCGTGCTGTTTCTAGGTCTGAGAAGCAGTGTGGGTGCAGAGAGTCATTCCAGGTCATGAGCTGATATTTTCTCCAGACACAGTATGATGGAGGTATATCCACATCATACTGTGGATGCAACAGCTGAATAAGTGGAAAGATAGAGGTGTTCAAACAGTAGTCCCTCGCACACTACAGATGTAGTGTAGGACTTATTTTTGAAAGCAGTAGTACAGTAACTAGATGCCCTTCTCTCCCAGTCCTGTCCACCTCCCTGTCCCGGTGACTAAGCATGTATTTCTTAGTAGAATAAAGCTGTAAGCTGTTTAAAAGTAGGACTTAAGTTCTTACTTTTAGAGTTGCTTTCTGAGAATATCTAGGGCTCAGGTAGCAAACTTTAGAATCAAACATTGATACAAACACTAACGCCTGAAAGTTTGGGAGACCTATGGACCAAAACTTGGCAGCTAGTGTCAGGACATTTAAAGCACATCGCGTTTCAAACCCGTTAAAACCAGAAATAAATAAATAAATAAATCCTAAATTGCAACCCTAAACATTTTCAAACAGTTCCAGCCTCACTCTTCTAATACTGTCATACTTTTTTTATCTCAATTTTCCACAAGCACATAGAAGACTACTTCTGTTCATGCCTAAAAAGGCTTCAGTTTTGATAAGATTGAGTATTCTAGTGCACGCTTAAGAAGAGTTGCTATCCAGAAAAAGGTTATTTTCTTCCCTTGCCACTTTCTGCCTCATGGATCTTAACACAGTAGTCATTACTAGAGGATACAGGTCATTTAAGAGAGAAAGAGGAATATCCCTCCCTGATTTCTCTGCTCATACAATAGCCACGCTTAATGTCTTTGCACATGACTGTGAGAGACCCAGTTCAGCTTTGTTCTCTACCTGAGGTAATTCTCACACCCCTGTTGGGTGGATTGTAGTGATTTTTATGCAGGGTGTTTTCTATAATTTCTTTAACATTAAGAGAAAAGGGGAGATTATGCTATCATTAATCTCAGACATCCAGCTGAGCGGGAGAACCCTAGCTTCAATTTATTGATCCAAGGCTTATTCAGAAATTTTAGTCTAAAGTCATTTAACTTGCAGCTGTCCTCTTGCACTAATTTGAGCTCTTTTCTCTATTTTCTTCTAGCAATAAACCTTTTAATCACAAAATACGTCATGTGAGCTCATCTTTCACACAGCCGAGGTAAGAAAAAAGATTTATCATCACCACTTCCCTCTTTTTTTACACCACCCCCGCAGCCTTTAGCCCTGCTATAAAACATACAGTCTTGCTCTGTTTTGTGCTTATGACTTGCGGATTTTCTTTTGATGATGCTTCTATCAGTGTCGCTGGCAGATTTTTTATTTATATCTTTTAGTCCAGCTTGAAATTAATGAGCGGTTCCAGAGCAAAAATCCGTTTACCTTGTGCTGAAGCTGTCTACCAATCTCAGGAGGGATTCCTCTGAGAAAACAGAGCTGTTTTCCTCCTCTCTGTCTGACGAGGAACACTACTGGTGCACAGGTACTTCACATAAAGGGTAGCTCTTTCATCTCTTTCCAAGCATCAATTAGCCATCGCCACCAGAGCGGTGTGCTTAGGGTTGTAGGGTTTGGTTGGTTGGTTGGGGTTTTTTTAGTTTATTTTTTTTAAGACCAGCAGCAGGATTTAGATGGCTGTTCGAGTGCCTTTTGCAGTCCCATTTCTCCCAAGAAGAAGCCCTAGCAGACTCAGGATGCCCAGCAAAGCCGAAGAGGTAAGGCAGTGCCCTGGGTCTGACAGCAAATGCAGCTGAGGCTGAGTGGTCATCTGGTCTCAGCTGTGCGTCAAATGCCACCACCAACCTCAAGTGAGAGCCAGTAACGTCTCTCTGGGCAATATTGACTGGGAAAGGAAAGGGTTTAGTATGTTACTTTGTGTTTAAGGGAAAAGGACAGTTTGTATCTTCTGTGTAAACAGCGTTTCTCCAAACACAGGACTTTTATCAGCAATGTTTTCTGTGAATAGAAAGAACCCAAAGCACTTTTGCTTGGGTGGAGAAGGGTCAGCAATATGTCTCTAGGCTGTGACAAGGTAATTAGCTATTTTTAAACAAAGAAAAGTGATCCGTCTGACAGAAACCATAAGAGAGCAGCACCATTTTAACGGTAAGCAATTCAGTTTTCATGGAAGATCTGAGCTGAGACATTGTGATAATGAGATACACTACGTTTTGCAGCTTGTGTAGTTTGGGTGGGTGTCTGTGGAAATTTGGAAATCTGTGGAAGTGGTCGTAACTAAGTTTCCCTGCTTCTTAGTGGTCCTTAACATACCAACTTTGATTGTACAAATCTTTTAAAGGCTATCACCGGAGGCAGAAAAGCTGCTTGCATTTCAGCCCCTGATTCTCTTCTCACACAGGTCACCCTTGCAGCTCACCCCCCCAGAACCCCCCCCCCCCACCACCACCACCTTGTTGTGTAATTCAGCGATTTGGGGTTTTCTTTGGTGCTTGAGTAACTCCTAAGGGCCTTTTCTTGCAGTAGTGATCACCAGGGGTGGGAAGGAGAGGGGCAGATCAGAGACAGTGCTTTGCTAGCAGGCACTGCTGGAAGTTCAGGAGCATCCTGGGACAAGCCTCAGGGTGGTGGTAGGACGACACACAGCCGTGATCCATTTTACCATGTTGAAACGTGCTAATATTTAAACATTTACATTTGGGAGGAATCTACTTTGGGCAGCAGTAATACTGATTTTCCCACAGTAGCAATCGTCATTCTCTCAAGAAAAGAGCTAAAAGGGAGATGAACTGGAGGGATAAAATATATTCAAGTGTTATTGTCTTCTCTCTGTACCTCTATACTGAGATTAGAATTGAAGTAATGGAAAGGAAAGCTAATAATAAATGTTGAGCCTTGTAAAGCTGAGATGAGATCTTTGAGAGTATAGTAGCAGGTGCCTCTTTAGTCCTTGCTTCTTTACTGAGACTCAGGGTTCAACAGCATCTTGGCCATCTTGATGGTCTGAGGACACGGGGCAGAAGAATGGCCATATTCTCTAAATACGGCACTGCTGAAAGAAATTATTCTGGCTGTTTTTCTAGGCTGGCATGGGAGAGCTGATGGAGGAGGAGGCCAAGTCCTAGTCCAGTAACATTTAGGCATCGCCTTTGAGCTGAAAGGGTGTAAATACAAGATGTCTTTCTCCCATGAATGTTAGACCCTACTCCTGACATTGCTTGTTCCTTTCAGTGTTTATAGTAGTATTTAACAGTTGCTGCAATTTACCATCATTTGCTTAATGTTTTTATTCATGTTTGGATGGTAAACAGATTCACAAGCCTATCTTGTGGATTAGTTAGTTCCTAAACATCCCTGATGAACTCTCTTTAGAATTCCATTTAACAGAGCTGTAATTACTCGGCTTCTGTGTGCGTCTACAGCACCTCGCAGGCTGCTGAGGCTCTGACAACAAGGCAAGGACACTGGAAGACCTAAGAGGTTTTAATTCTTCTTAAAGTATTATTATACAGTTTTCCTATGAGGCAATTTGAGCAGACAAAAAATTTATAATAGTAGATGTGGCTTACTGCTGGGAAAAAGGAATATGGCATGTAGCTTAAAGGAGAGCAAGGCCCCCGTCACTTGAACAGAAAATGAAATAAATGTAATACTAGCCTTACTTTCTTACTGTTCTGTGGTAAAACTCTGGTTTTGTCATCTGGAAGATGAGGATAGCAATACTTCCCTTCTTTAATGATGTTTTGAGAGCTATCAATAAGCAACCTGGATGTAGACTCTTTTGTTGGTAGCGTTTTCCTATGAGCACATTTGTTTTGCTGCAGCTCTTGGTCACAACACGTGAGAAAATGAGCTTCTAATTTATCACCACCAAACCCTCTAGAAGGGGAAGTCATAATCAGTCGGGACATTTTTATGTAGGATGCTCTCCTTCAAGAGTTTGAATGCTATTGATAGAGGATAGTCATCCAGAATGCAAGTCAGTGCTTTTGCTGGCGGTAATACTGGAGCTTGGGAAAGAAGTTGCCATTTCGTGTGATCACAGTGGTCGTGAGGCAAGCAGGCACTTTCAAACACACCCTCAAGCATCTAATTGTACTTTAGACAACTAGATACTTTTAAAAATCATATTAATAAATCCTACTTGAACCTTTACAGGTTAGATCATCAAAACGTCATAAAATGGAGTATGTTTTAAACTTTCCTATTTTATTTTCATTTTTATTTAGACAAACCCAAAGAAACTGCAACAATGCCCCTGGAAGGACTGTAAAACTGGTTTTCTTTCTTGTAATCAATAACTATTCACACAGTCAAAAGAATAACCATAGAAGACTCCCAAGGAGTCAATTATAGCCCCCCTAAAAAGTTTAAATAGACCAACTACTGGCTCATTGAGTTAATGGATCTGATTCACTTCAGCACTAATGCTACTTCACAAAGCAGGATTTGTGTGATGAGGTCTTAGTGTAAATGGCAATCATATTTAAAGAGTCAGCACCTGAGTTTAGCCTTGCTTGTGGTAGTAGAAATTGAGAGCATCCTTGTAAAATTGAATATGCCTGATTCTCTGTTATGTTAAGGCCACATCAGGGACTTATTACCAGTTTCCAAAGCAGTCTAATTGGGATTGGTTGCTGTCAGAATGGATAGATTTGTAAGAAAGGGGAATGTAAACATAGGAAAGCACAGAATTCTTATGTCTTCTGCTATATATATTACAAAATATTTTACTATCTTTTAAAAAAGCAGGACTATTAGAACTAACTACATTACAAAATAGATTAAACCAAGGCATTAGACTACACTATAAGAGCATATTTGCAATGCAAATGTAAGCAGTCACTAATGTGTAAATTTACACTGAAATCTTATAACTCAAGACATGTCAAATATAATATCTTAGACAACTTGAAAAGAACCAGTAAATTATTTTTTTTTGAAATGGTTACAAAAGTGTTTCTCTTCTAAGTTTTCTTATTTTGAATATAATTTTAATGCAATGCATTTGAATATAATACATGGTATATAATGTATTATGTTTATAAGTCTTCAGGTTTTGCATTTGCCTCCTTTTATTTGTGTATAAAAAGGTCTGGAAATGGAAAATAAGGATGCAGGGAAATTATTGTCTAGAAAGGAAAATGAACCACAAACAAAAAAATCATTCGTGATATCTTCACTGCAAGATAAAGGTGAGAGGGAGTTATTTGAATAATTTGGACGAGCTCATGCCCTTACAAAGCAACCCATAAACTATGCTCTTATGCACATGCTTTGTCATTACATATTTTGTTATGAACGTGTCACCATTCCTTCCCCTAACATGAAAAACAGAAAGCCAAGACAGAAAGTGCATTGTACCTCGATTTATAAAGTATTCTCTTGATTCTCACTTCTACCTTTGCAATGGGAATACTGCCCCATGGGGAATCTTCATTTACACAGAAGATCCCCTTGTGCCTATAATAACAGATAGATTTCTTGTAAACTATGGAAAACTGGGTCTTCCTCCTGAAAAACTCTTCCACATATATGACTGCAGGTCAGAATAACAATTTGAAGGTGCAGTTCCCTAATAGCTCCTTAACTGGCAATATCTCAGAGGACAGTTTTTGTCCAGCTCAACAGCTTTCCCAAAACAGGAGGAGGTCATTTTTCCTTTAAGTCTAAAAAGACTAAATGACATAAAATACTCCACTGTATAAAGATGCAAGAATAAAAATGAGATTCTTTCTGTTTCATCTTTATTTGATCTTTGCTTCTTTAAATTTTCAGTCGACAACTTCATTATTAATAGACCAGCTCAGAGTTTCACACCTAATTAATGCCTGGTTAAACACCATTTACAATGTGATTTTTGTTTCCTTGAAAGGCAATTCTAAGGCCATAGTTTCATGGACATTAAAATTGGCATAAACTTTCCCTCTGTCTAAAAGAAGCAGTTTCTCTTCAGAGGTTAGGTCTGCATAAATAAATCAGTAAATAAATCTGGCTGGTTTAGCTTTGAGCGCACACCATTTCTCTGCCCAGTTTCACGGGGTAGGCACAGCGGTATTAAAGTCAGTATTAATGTGCAGAGGCAGAGCAGGGCTCCTTCTTTAGGAGACAGTGTTGTGGGCAACATATCTCGGGGAAGACAGGGAATTTTACTTGAACTGTCGCCAATCAACACAGCCTTCTAATCACTGATTTCATTATTGCTGAAGAAGACATAAACTCTTACGCAAACCACTTGAGTGAAGACCAATCCTCCACCTCCCCAGGCTCAACATGCCGTATTTTTTGCCACAGAAAAGTCAGAACTAGGATATTTTTTGCCTCCCATGCACGTGTGTTGGCCTGCCCCAGGCTCCACATTGAGCAGCTCGGTCAGCTGAGCAGACGAATGGAGGGTATTATTGCTCTGCCACATGGGGTTTTTTGCTTGGATTTTCATGGGGATTGCAAAAGGCACATTCTTGACACCCAGGCATTTCACATCCTGATTTCAAGCCTTCACTTCAAAGCACAAAATCTTTCCACCATACTGTAAAGCACTGTATTTTTTTCTCCTAAAAGTAGGCTGAATTATTTGAAATGAAACTTGAAGGAAAATGAAAGCAGCCTGAGGTAGACATGTAGTATAGAAAATTTCAGTCTGAGAAGCTTAAGTTTGTCTGTTGTTGTTTCTAGGCTAATTTAGGCCACAAAGGATGCAAACTGTGTATGGAAAATCAATTCAGGGGGAAAACACACAGACTTTTATAAATTTTCTACGTTCCTACATATCCTTATACATTCTTACTGTGGGAAGTGTCGGCAACAATAGCTAGGGACAGTGTTCTAGGGAGATCTTGTAATGATCAGAGGAAGTGTAATCTCAATTTATAATGCACACAAATGTGTGGCTTGATAGGTGGATGAGCCAGGGTTTCAAGTACTTAGCAGACACAGCTGAAGTCAAACTTGCAGCAAAATTCAAGTCAGGTGCTGAAAAGTTTCAAAAATCTGGTAGCAATTATCAAAATACAAGTTGATAATACACCCGATATTTTTAATTTCACATCTTATTTTATTTTAACCCAATTTCCTATGTTTACGTAAGAGCAGAAGATTTTTTTTTTGTTTTCCATGAAAAGGTTTTATTCACCATGAGTGATACAGCATTCACAACAACAGCTTCATTATGTGGAATTAGAAAGAAATACGACCTGTCAAAATACTATGAATTCCTTATGGGCATGTTAAAAAGTGCAAGCCACTTATCAAAAAGTCAGCCTATTTCTTTATATCACAAAATTTACAAAATCTCATTGAAAAAAGAACCACAGAAATACTTTAGCCAAAGTAACAGAAGGAAATCTAGTGTTAAGTATTCAGCATGAAATACCTAATGGGATACTTAACATTATCACACTGTACAACATTTAATCAAAGTTATAGTTCCCACAGCTATTTTAATTAATTTTTTATTGTATTCAGGTAACATTTCTGAACTACTGCACTTGTCTTTGTTATTTCTTCATATGACCAAGCAAGGCAACATTGAAGACTACTTGAAGATCCGTGTGAAACAGAGGACTAAACTGAAGGGCCAGAACTAGCATTATCTATTTATGCAATTCTTACTATACATTTGGTAATACTGAATTAGCAGCTCCTGAAGTCACACAAACCTACAACAATCTCACTTTTTTTTCCCCACCGTTACTGCCATTTAGGTGGCATTGCATTTAATCAGGATATTGTATAGTGTGTACTATACATTTTATAGAATTGTTTAGGATCTATGGAAATACTGAGTAAAAAAGCCCACCCATCCCAGAAGACAAGCATTAATCCAAGGAGCAATCAGAATCCTTATCCTGCTGTGCTTGGTTTCCCTAGAGCTGGTTCCACTTTCATAAAAGACACTTTGATTCTTCTGGTTTTTCAACCGTTTTGAACAGGTATGTAGTTAAAGGAGAAGAATCTCATTAAACAAGGTTCTGGACCTCAGGGTTCTAAAGAAGGCTTGGAAGTTTGAACCATAAAAGCTCATATAACCATAGTTACATGATAGGTAAGTAGTACCTGTATATGGATATATAAATATAGAGAGATAGATAATGAAACTTGTGTGTGAATACATTTTGTAGTATTTGAACATTTGCGGGACCACAGAGCTATGAACAACCACTGGATCCTGCATAATACATAACAGGTGTAGAAAATGCAAAATGAAAATGAGAACTAATATTCTCTTCAGATTCTACTTCTCTGGCAATTGGCAATTCTGTGCTCACTGACTTCCTCATAATTTACTTAACAGCTTAACGGTTTAATTCTAAATCAACGTTCTTTTAAGGACTATCTTAAATATCATTCTGTGCACTATGTTCCTGAAAATGTGTTTAAAAAAAACCCCCCAAAACATCACCTTCTGTGCACACGGCTCTGACTCCTTTTTTCACATGGTGTTTTGTGGCTTCCCATAAAGCTGGCTGTTGGCCCTTCTCCCTGCTAAATACAGCTTTTAAACTTATTTTTAAAGCATCAAGAAGGGCAGGTATTGAAAATTTGCTATTTTCTTGCTACAGTCTTAGGGGAGGTGGACTTTACTGAGGCACGATTGCAATATGTAGATATTCCTAGTAGACCTGTTCAAAAAGAATCTTACTTCAAAACGTTTTTATGGGAACCGGAGGAAAAGAATTCCTAAGATCTCTTCCCTGTCCTGATAAAAGGTTTATTTTACAGCAGTTTTCTGCTTTTTCTAGTCTCCAGCTGATGGCATATGCAGATTACAGAGTTGGCCAATACCCAACATATGACTTGAGGCTTATTAGTGTCCCTAAGGTCACAAAGGGATAAGCTGTTCTGCTGAAGTGCTTTTTCTAAGGAAAGAGGAACAGGAATTAACACATTCAGGGTAGAAAAAGGTACTTCTGCCTTTTTTTCCTGTTTGCTGTCAGTGAGTACTTGGTAGCTATGTTGTGGTAGGTTTCTCCTGTCTGTACTTCTGAGGAAGTACCTTTCTCTGATGTTCACGAGCAGCCAAGCTGCAGTTATTCCATTGCAGATTGCTTTAGAAAGCTGCTAACTTTAAATGCTTATTTTTAGCCATAACAGGAGAGATTTCCTGTTCATTAAGCTGTGGAAGAGTTGCTCGAGTTAATAGTTGTAGTTACCTCTGCTGAAGTCACTGTGTAAAATTCAGTGACAGGCGTGCAGTTTACTGATTAAGACAAACTGATATTGTCCTAGGACTTGTTAAAAACTCTTCTTACTACAAAAACCGCACTAAATCTGTAAGAAGCAATTTCCAGGCGTCTACTGGAATAACAATACTTGCATATCGGTTTTATTGCAACTTAACTGTGTATATTATTTAAAGAGCTAAATAGCTAGCTACTTGTAAGGAAAATCCAAGCTGCAGAGCTAGGCATCCGTGTGAGGTTAAGAGATTGAGATTTTCTGTTATAAATAATAATTAAACTAATATAACAATATTAATGTTTGCTCTCTATTGCAATTAGTCTGGAGAGAGATAGACATCAGGGGATTAGTTTATCCTTATGGTATGTGGTTTGGACCTTAAAAGATTATTCTTCAGATGACATTAACTGGAGCAAAAGCTGAGCCCTCATCAGCAGGGGCCACGCAGGAATCATTCACTGCGGCTGCGAATGCCCTGAACCGAGAGAAGAATTCAGTCCTTAAACGACTTGTGCTTCGGTAACCCCCAAATGGTGCTTTGACTCCATTTATATCCTTTTCTGTTCCTAACCATGTTTTCAAACCTACCCAGTCGCTAACCAGACACTGTCCGTGTTTATCCTCTACTCAACCTTACATCTCACCGTCCGTACTCATCAAACCCTGTACCTCTCGGCTTGGACAGAACAGAGCAGCTTCGTAACCCCAAGGTAGTGGGTGGCAGTTGTGGAAAACTGGCGAGAGCGGCTTCTCGGCAAGACTGCCCGGTGGAACTTGTAGTTGGTAGTAGCTGAGATTTCAGTCTGCTTTTAGGAGGATCACAGCATTTGCCCTGCAGCCAGCCTGAACGCTGTCAGAGTGTGCAGTGGGATTGTTGCTGGCTTTACTGCCAGTAAGCTCACTGTGGTGATGGAGAAGTGAACCAGATTTATGTCTCATTTTCTTTTTTTAGGTGCCATGCTTCTGTCAAAATTTTGGAAGCAGGAAATCACGTTCCCTCCTTCTCTTTGAATTTCCTTGTTTTTCAGCTTAACTCCAAACGCACGCTACCGTTGCACGCACCTCCTCTCTTTTCTCTGTGTCTTTGATCCTTCTATATTTGCTTCATTAAAGTTATCTTTAGATTTGTTTGTGTGCCTTTGACTGAGACGTCAGTCAGCAGTATTGCCTTTGATGGCTGGATGAGCCTGACATTTGTCTGTGAAAATACAGTAATGTTTCCACAGGGAGGCACCAGTCTTCTGGTTTGCTTTTCTAAATTATACAGCCCCTCGCTGGGCGATGTTGCAGAGGACATGCAGCAATCTCTGGCTGCAGCACTGGTTTCTGGGCTTATGAAAAACCAGAATCCACACGGGTTTAGAAACTCTGGACTTGTTGGAAAGGTGCATCCAAGTTTCATGAGGTGATTTATTTTGTCTTCCTCTGATTGTCTTGAAAGGTGAAGTCTTATTATACTAGTAGCTAAGATGTAATGCCTTCCGACAAATATTTCTTGCAGATTTATCATAGCCATTCTGAGTAAATGCTATCCACTGACTCTAAGGCAGTGAGTTGCTGAAGACTAAACAAATAATTTGAATATTCTTTTATTCAAAATTGAGAAGAACCTTGACTGCTTTCTAGTGTGTGTGTGTGTGTGTGTGTATGCCCACTTGCCTAGACATAACCCGCAGATATATCGAAAAACCATATTAAGGTTGGAAACAAAACAAGCACAAAGCATTTCCTAGATGCTTTTAAAAAACCCAATTCTGTCTTGGCAACAGTCTTTGTATTCATGCTTCGCTAACAGAGTAAGTGCTGTACACAGTAATCTTACCTACTTAAAATCACAACAAGAACATTAAAAAGACTGTCCTACCATAGCGTAACAATATCCCATGGCACTGTTCACTTTTAAAAAATCATCTGCATTTTTGTGATATGCAGATAAGTATTTTAAACAGCCAAAATAGTCTTTAATATCTTCTGCTATTTTAGACTGCTCTTTTGAGTGCAGGAAAAAAAAGCGGGGGGAGGGTAGGGGAAGGATACAATCAGCTTTGGAGAATAAAATGATATCTTCTTGCTAGCTTTCAGGAACAGATAATTTCTCATTTACAAATCTATGCTTCAGGCGTAATTCAATAAAATATATAAAGCTTTTGTGGCCTTGTGAGATTCTGTAGTGCAGAAACTAGATATATTTTTATTGAACCTATCTTTTAGAAATTTATTGAGTAACAGTCATGAGGTTCTGTTTCAGCTTCAGAGCTGTGTTGCAGTTTTATTATAGTAACAGCCAATTGTAATGCTCTGTTTAAGGCTGCTCAGACAGTTGTGCTTTATCCCCTCTATTCAGATGCTTTGTTGCCAAGTCAAACAGAAGTCTGAGGTTTGTGATGAAATGGGATTTAAAAAAAATCTCTGATCATGAGCAAATGTTGATGTATTATGAAAATGACAGATTACCCATCTTTTTCCCCTCTCTTCTAATTTTAACATTTTAATTCATCCATCAATTTATATACACCTTGGGTTTTTATCTTCGACACATTAGTCTATGTCATTTACTTTTTGTTCCCAACAGTTAAGGCACCATTTCAAATTTTCTGTCTTCTCGAGTATCTTCAGTTTTTAGGGTTGTGGGGTTTGGGTTAGTTTGGGTTGGTTTTTTTGCTATCCGTGCTGAATTGCCAGTGAAGAGGTACCAACAGACAGAAGAGACCAGAAACTTCTAGGTTTCTGAAGAACATTCCTTAGGGATCTGAAGTTGTAATTGCAGGCAACAGGATGGCAGTTGCTTCTGCTGGCACTTTCTGGCGATGGGAAGTGTTTGCTCTTGGAAATTCATGCCACTGATAATAACCGATTTCTTTTAATCAGATTTATTCTGAAGAATATCCATATCCAAAATGTGTTGTTAGGTTGTTCTGGGTTTTTCTTCTTCTGTAAAATCCCTTTTTTCATTCTGGTACACAGAAAGCATGGCACCTATTAGAAAAATGCTGCAAAATACTTTTAGATAAAACCAGTATTCCTTTGGGTATATTTACATCCTGGGAAAAAAAACCCACCCCAAAACCAAAAAAGAAAACAGCACTGTAAAAACATTCATAACAAGTCTACTTGTAAGAAAATTATTCTCCTGGAAAGTATTTGCAAAGGTGGGGGTGGGGTGGGGGGAACAAAAGGAAAAAAGCCAGAGATGTGGAGTTTTTTTAATTTTAGCAGTAGCATGCAGGAATCTACAACCAGGAGTTGAGAAAGAAATAAAATGAGAAGTAACACAGAGATAAGGATATTCCTGTAGTTTTAACACAATAATTTTACAGTATTTTTGAATTCAAAAGTGACTTGATCTTTGGTTCATGGCAAATTCTTTTTCTTAAGGCAAATACTATAACAATATTAGTCCTAGAAACTTATTTTAAAATAATGTCTTTTTCAGTTATAATTCTGTTAATTTAATACACATTTAGTGGACAACAGTAGGTTATTTAAAGGCAACATTTTAAGCTGTTGCTACTTGCCTCATACTTTATTAAAAGGCAACGTCGCTGTTGCTGTTTCTCAAAATCGCCGGGCAGTGAATGGTGCCTTAGGTACCTCAGTGCAAGCTGACATTTTGCTGTTACATTTTAAGATTAGGCCTCCTTCTGGGAAGAACACTAAGATAAAAGAAATACAGTCTGACAGCAAAAACAAATGGTTATATGAAGATATTCCATAAAGCTGTGAAGAAAATCTGTCATATACTTGGCCAGTCTAATGGCACAGCTATTAGAAAATAACTAGTCTAAATCATGTACATTGGCCAGTTATCCTGTCTAGAGGCATTCTTATATACGAAGCAGTTCCAGATGAATATAGCTATGATCTCTCCGCTGAAAACAAAATCCTTGAACCAGTTCTCTTGTCCAGCTGGAGAGGAATTTGTAATTTGCCCACATAAGTAGGCACACATGTTGATTTTGGAAATCTGCCTCTAAATAGCAGGTGTTAGATATTCCAAATGTATTTGTTCAGGTATCCACAAGCAAGCTTCCACTGCTACTTTGTGTGCAAGGAAATTCCCATCCTTAGGTTAGTAATAGAAAGCGAATTGGATTACAACCAAGAGCAGCTAACATCCTGAAAAGAAAGTCTTGCAGCTGCTCCACAGTCTTATTAATTAAAAAAAAAAAAAAGTAAAAAAAAAAAGTAGTAAAGAAATAAAAATGCAGAATAAATTGGGCCTTCTCCTAGGACATGGCAAATTATAGAGCTAGTCCCTGATGATATAACCCGAGAGCTACTCTTTTCTGTGCAGACTACTAGTGGAACAAAAGGAGAACAGTGAAACTGTGGACTAGTATTACACGGGCTGAGCTTTTATTACTGTGCCTCTTCCCATGGTAGCCTAGTGTGTCATATCAAAGGTATTCTAAATTTACAGTACTAGATAATCTGCCAGCAGTGGGGATAGGTATGCGTGCTCTTCATCCATATTCCAGCAGAGATTAATACAAAAATTTTTAAAGAAAATAATCTATGCTTTATGAACCATGCTTCAGCAGTTAAAAGCCAGGTTATATATTTGCCAAAAAAAAAAAAAAAGAAAAGAAAAAAAAGAAAGGAAATAAAAGAAAAGAAAAACGCACCCAACCGGCAGATGTATCGTTATACACACTGTGGCGTAGCGTATTGCTTCACTGTTTCATCATAATTCTCCAGTTTAGAGGCATCACTGCACCACTGTGCAAAACACTTCTGAAAAGAAGGAAGGGGAGAACAGAATGTTAGTGACAATATTTTGAGCACCGAATTGATAATTGCTGATCACTGTATTTGCATTAATACTTTGGTGGAAGAGAGTTACAATCCATCCTTTGCATACAATGATTATTTTCAATAACATTACTCCTGAGAAAAACCTGAGAAAGGACTTTCAAATAAATTAGCTACAGGTAAGATCTCCTGGTTTTGGTGACTTGTTTGATGGTGTCTTATTTGAGTCTTCAGGGGGCCATTTAATTGTTTTTTCTACGCTTTTACCTGAGGTTGCAGGTCAAAATGATTGATCAGACATGCTTGATATCTGTTACCAAAACCTACACCGAGCTTAATTTTAATATGAGTGTTCCATACCATGTCATATAATTACCAGGCACACATTAGTTATGGGCATAAATTAATGAAGAGAGAAGAGGAGATTATTGTAACAGGTGAAAAGTCACCAATAGACTAGATAAACCTGGAAAATAGGTATTTACACTTATTTCTATATTACAAATAAAAGATATGTCTTCTGCACCCACATTTGATCCAGTGTCCTTTGGCTGAGGTAAGATCCTCCACATTGTATCCGAAATATCTGAAATTCAGTCCACGTGAATCACGTTAGTTGAGTTTTGTTAAGAGTTTGAGTTTTGCGAAAAGGGGACAAACTTCACAGGTGAACTGCCACCACCAAGCAGAGGTTTCAAACGAGAAGGCTCCATTCGTCTAGTTCCATGCCCAAATCTCCTCAAGTAACTCTTGTCTTTTCTTTAAATGAATGTCAACAGCGTGTTAAAATCCTCCGTAATCTTGACACCTGTGAGTTACAGCTAAGTAAGTACATGTAGCATTGTGCATCTTCTCCATGTTGCTAATGTACCAGAGATCTTCTCTAACATACAAAGGGGTTATGATCATGCCAACAATCTTCTGCTCATCTTGAAGCAGATGGATCCCGTCTTATTAAAACTGCTGCACTTTCTGCAAATGGCAGAGCCCTCGTGTTTGCACATGTTGGTTTTCTCCTGAAGGAGGAAGGCAAACAGATTCTGTTGCTGCTGATGCTGGCACTGTTTCTGTTCCCTTTTGCATGGAACAGAATAGCAGATACGTTGTACTCGGAAGTATCACGACCCTTCCCACATACCCGCCTTTAAAAGTGATGAGGTGTTTACAAGAGAGTAACAGGTTTCAAATAATAATAATTAATTTTGATTTAGAAAGCTCAAAGTGCTGGGTTTGCTTTATTAATACAGGAAAGTGTTGATAGGAAAACAGAAAATCTTCCAGCACATCAAAAACTCTTAATAGGAATTTGTGCCTTTTTTGCACGTGGGACAAAACATAACAATCTTAATCTGTAGACAGAGGATTTACGTGAGGAGGTAAGCCAGCCGTTTTTAAGAACAGGTCACAGAAATATCTGTCTGGGGTGTCCTAGGTATGGACTTCATCTTGCCTCAAAGGAGGAAGATGAACTAGGTAATGCGATTGGATGCCTTTTAACCCAGCAGAACTTTGATTTTCACATCGACAGGTACCTCCCTCGAAAGCTTTTGTCGTTCGAAAGAATTAGTACAATGAAACACAAAGGAAGGTGTTGCCCTCTAAATGATAGGTATGTTTGAAGGACAGCCTGATTCACAGGAAAATATTTTGGAAGACTTCCAGTTCTTTACTTTTGCCCATCACCATACTGCTCTGCTAATTTGGACAAGTAGTTTTTAATGTTATTTTTTTCCTGGGTGCCACATACACAGAAACCCACCTATAATCTCAGTCAGCTGTGCGGCTGCTACTGCAAAAAAGAACAGTCTATTTCTCTACAGGCATTACGTGACTATTCACTACCAAAATGTCTCTTGGGATGGTCATATCGATAATTTTATTTTTAAAAAAACAGTGACTGTCTTCTTTGGTAGTCAGGTATTCTGGTTTGTTTAGGAAAGTTGGGTTTTCATAAAAGTCAGTGGGAAATTTCCCTTTGATTTTAATACTGTTGGGCAAATTTTTTTTGGTTTGTTTTAAATGAAATGAACTGGGCCTTAACTCAGAAGAATTTTCTTGGCCCTGATGTTGTAGGTCTATGATTTACTCATACGAGTTTGCAATGAAAAAGTAGTTTTGAATCTGATACTATTTTTAAAATAAGGACAAAAAGAAGTCTCTAGCTTATGAATCTTTGGGACAGTTTTGTTGTTTTTTTCAATTAAAATATTTTTTCAGTATCTCCACGGGTGTGACAACATTCAGAAGGTCTGATATCTGTTTCATTATATCATAACAAAGCGAGTGTTTTCAGATAGTTAGCTCCAGCCTTTGTTTCAGAAGAGGAGTGGAGCTGCGCTGGGAAACAACAGGCCTCATTATCCTTCAGTTTGACTTGGCTTATTTGGCGTGAACCTTGCAGCCCTTGGAAGGATAAGGGATTTTCTTTTAATTATTCTATTGAAGAACTCATCTCTTCACCTAAGCCTCCTTTTCATAACGTTTAGGCTTGTTTTTTGGGTTTGGGTTTTTTTGGTTTTCATTTCTTTCCCATTCCTAATGAAGATCTGTGGATGCTAGGTCCATTACAAAGCAACTGGTATTGAAAAGTGTTGAGATAGTTCTAAATGTAACAACCAAAGCAGCATAACATGAAGAAAGTGCCCAAGCTCTGCTCAGCAGAAAAGTAGTGCTGAAGTTAAGTATTTTTAAGCCACCTGTATCTTTTCTAGATTTCAGGCTGTTTGTAAGCAGCCTGTAAGGAATGATTTCAGCAAACAGGGATTAGATTCTCCAGGTCTCTTGCATCAGTGTGCAAGAGGTACGATAATACAAGAGACGATACAAAGGCCACTGTAATTAAAATATTCAGGAGTAATCCTTGTTAGGCGTCTTAGCCAGGTTTACTGATGCTTATAGAGAGGAAATTAAAGCTGCACCAAAACCTTATAGAGTATGGCACAGTCAGCAAGGGAAGAATTCATGTGAGGTGATGAAAATAAGTTGTGGTACCTGGATTTCTTTCTTGAAACTTATCAAATGGTCAAGCTTAGCAATGAAACCTGGACTTCTTTACCTCCCCCGTGGTCGCTGTTCTCATTTTGACAGCATCCTTTGTGTGGCTGATACTTTGCAAACAAATAAGGGAACTGTCTCTTGCTGCATAGGCAGTATATATTAATAGTTAAAAGGCATACTAGCACATACAAAAAAGTGGTTTTCATTTCCGCTTTCTGTGTAAAGGCAATGCATGTCCTGCTACATCACATCACTGTATTCTCAAGCTAAAACCATCCACGTTGTGTTGTCTTTATCTACGTCTGAAATAATTATCTTTGGGGATTATGATGTGTATTGTGATTTTCCATTCTTTCCCCCCATTTTGGTAATTATTAAATTCCTAATAAACAGTTTTATCGCTGAGCTGACTCCCAAAGGCATAATTTCTCCACTGCTGTGATGAGAGATAATAAAGCCAAAGGCTCAGTCTTATATTTATTTTTATTGTCTCAGAAATGGTGCTCCTCTAGAACATACGAGACTTAAACTGGTATTACTGAGGTGAAAGGTTGACTATAATCTGACCGCTCATTGCTTTCTCTTTATGCATCTCACCATCTGGTTGCAATTGTTTTCTTTTCCCCTTCCTTTCATACTTGGTATTCTGTCCCTGAGAAGCATTTGAAGATTGTACTCCTGTCTTCCTTCATTAACATGTCAGAGGATGCAACTGCCAGGACTAAACAGGCATTGTGTATGGTTCAATGGAAATTGTAATTAATGAGAGCATAGGCACCCCATAGTCCTGACGTGCCTTTTGCAGGCTGTCACTCTGCGAGCCATCTTGTGGCTGCACAGACTTGTAATGATTGCAGGTTTGCCTCTGCCTTGGCATGATGGGTCCCCTTGGAAGAAATTTTTTCTTAGCTCCGTCATTTATAGAGGGGTATTAAAATCATGGATTTTGGAGGGCCTCGTTAGCCCTATTCTTTGCATATACATTTCATATAATGTTCATACCCAAGCTACTATAGTAATAATGATAACGCTTTCTCATTTTGGATGTTGATAGCTTGTCAATGCTTTATGTCAAGCAAATATTGTTCTCACACCATGGCTTTTTGCTAATGATAGATTACGACAATAAAAAGTTTCTTCCCTTTCCTTGCCTGTTTTTGATATTCCTAGACTTTCTCAATAGTAGCTTTTTAGAAAGTTGTTCTGAGCTTCTCTCTTAAGCTATTTTAATTACACCTTAGATTCATTTTCACCAGGTGCCAAGAAATACCTAAGGTTGGTTAAGAACAGAAAATCTGGGTTATAGGATTTGGGGTTTTTTTTTCTTTTTTTTTTTTTTTTTCCAAAAGCAAAAGATGCCAACTTGGAAACTTTGTAGTAAACTGGTCAGAATTCTAATACTCTTTGCCTTATACCTGCTTTGTGACCCACTAACTATTTTAGCTCTTTTCTTCCTTTGTTTTTATACTTCATCGCCATTGCCATTTTATATCTCTCTGAGGCTCCACTGACACTTTAAACGTGAGTCATACTTGGACTCCTTGACTTCTCTGTGTGCTCTGGAGCCCTGTTTGAGTCACACAGTAAAGACGTAGTTACACTAGTAACACACCTCTAGCAATACAGAGCGTTGTTGGACTTCTATTCCTTTGAAGAGGAAAGGCTTCTGTGGTTTTGCCCCTGGTTACCTCATAGCAAAAGCAAGTTTGTATAAAACTATTTGCTTTGGCAGAAGAAATTATTTCCATTCCTTTCTCATCAGTCACGAATCCTTTTGGAGACATGAAGTAAGTACATATATCATTCAGGAGGAAATTGGCCTTAAGAAAAATGCCCGCTGCATTGCGTAATGCCAACAAAGATCTTCAAGGCTATTAGATATGACATATAGCGCAATCAATACAATATAAAGCATATTGTTTCAAATAAACCCTCAGAACCTTTTATTGGCACGCGAAAACAGAACCTGAGAAGAACAGGTGTTTTAGATGTTTATTTCCTGTTGAGTTTTCTAAACTTTTGAATATCTAAATTTGCAGGTACTAGCCCATCCAGACACCTGAGGGAACGTGGTTTTGTTTATTATATCTATCAAATACATATAAGCTGGGATAACTTGTCCAATAGTCATTCTATTTCTTACATGTCGGCTGGCTAATTGTGGAAAACGTTTTACAGAAGTGCATTTCAAGGAGCATAACTGAAACTGCTGCCATGTACAACTGTTTTCAGAAAACAGATACTATTCAGGGCTGTACATAGCTCTTACATGTCTGATTCAACTGCTAATACCTTTTTAGCCTGGCTGTCGTTATTGTTTTAAGATCATGTGAATGCAGCTTTATTTAGCTGAAGGAGTTTTCAGACCAGGTACATACTCCTATGGCCATAAAGATGTACACTGAGTTCTCTTCTTATGTTGTCAAAAATCATGTTTTGTTTGAAGTTACCGATTCTTTTACCAGTTTACAAAATTCATTTACCAGCAGAAAAATTTTCAAGCTAAGACAGAAGTAATTATTTTCTTCTGAGTAAGAGTAAAAATAGATCTATAGTAATAGACAGAGTTTAAAAATCTTTTTGGTTTTACAGCATATAAATAATCTAACATGAAGAAGAACCTAGTTTTCTCAAATACATTGTCATCAATGATTCAGTCAGATACATGAATAAATTATGCCTAATTAGCATCACATTTATGGTTATAAAGTATGTTTCTTAACAGTAAACATTTGAGCTAGAGTAATTTTAAATAACCTTTTTTCATACACAGTATTCTTTCTGTAACTAATATTATTCTGTTAGTCTTCCAGGCATGATAATAAATCAAAAAAAAATGAAGATGTCTGTATACGAATCCATCACCAAAGAAAACAAAACGCTAACAAGTATCAAGGAAATAGGTAATTAATGAGTATTGTGAGTGAGCAATGTGGTATTCAGCCTTTCAAAGGCTGAACAAACAAAAAAGTGAGAATAAGCTTGTTCCTGTTGTATGTAACCTTCCATGTCTGAGTTATGCCAAATGTTTGCTATGTGGTGATTTAGAAACATTATAAATGACATTCAGTTCCCAGTCAGGTTGTAAATTATCCTGAATATGATATACCATGCCAGATTTCTAAATATCAGCTGTTGGTGGTATATCTCAAAAGAGCCCATTTCATTGCCTGCGTGGTGCAATGCATCCAGCTGGGGATGTGGCCATGAAGCCTGTAGGTCATTGATGTGCCAAGGATGCCTGGCTTGCAGTTTGCAATACAAAAATCTTGTGGTGATTGGTTTTGGCTCCATGGGACCACCTGAGTAACGTTCCTACCAGATGCTTCAACATTGCTCTCCCACTTCCGAGAGCAGATGGAATTGACGGTATTGAACAGGAATTGTTTCTTGTTAGGGGAATAATTTGCCTGACATGTGGATGGAGGGGAATTTCTTCAAGGCTGCTAGTCCAGTTAAGACTTCAGTGGTTAAATTATCCACAGAAAGATACTTGTCTTGCATTACACCTTTAGGTAAGTAATTTGCATACATTATGTTTTTATGTATCGATGGAGACATTGCAGATCATTCCTTCCAAATTCAGACTTAGGCATACCCTTAACGTTAGTCTTTTGCTCATTCAGGATACAGTGGAACGGTCACTCCTGAGCTTGACCGTTATGATCATATTTATCTTGCGTCGCTTTCTTTGCAATTTTGACTTGATTTTTTTAATGACGATCTGAATAGGCTAGGTTATAGTCAAGATTCTCTCTTTAATCAAAACACCTATGGACAATCTTTTGAGGCCGAGAACTCATTCGCTGTAGAAGCCTAAATTGAGAAGATCTCATTCCCCACGTGCCCACTCTTCCCTCAAAATCCAGTTCATTTCACCTCTCAGTACAACCAGTATTAAGCAACATGTAAAGCAAAACGTGCAATGGATGTAAATAATCACTGCTTTTCTGCTTTTCTTATTAAAAGATGAATAACACTCTTTCAGCTTAGATCTAACCTAACTGATGTTCATCTGTACAAGGCTGTTCAGTACAATTGCTAAAGTTGTATTGAAGGTGTATACTTCACCTATAAAAACATACAATAAAAAAAAAACCTTAAGATTTTTGAAAAGGAACACAAGACCAAATATTTTGACACTATTGCTGTGAACTCGTGGTTCTGTTGGAGGGGAGTCTATTTTTGCAGTGGACTTCAGCAAGCAGAATTTTACCCCATACATTTTCTTTCCCAAGCAAAAGAAGGAGTTATTTTAGTCAGAAAAGAACAAATCTAGAATTGGAAACTGGTATAATAATTAGCTTAAATAATTGCAACAATGAAATACTTTTGTGATTCTAGCTTATCACACCTTAAAGACTGGTGAATTTTCAAGGAGTCTGGTATTCAACAACATCCTCAGGCTGGGGAAGTCATTGGATTTCTCTCCATTCCCTATTGATAGACCCATAAGGTAACAAGGTAAAAGCTGAAAAGACCTGTCAGCTCACGTCATCCATCTCTCTGCTCATTCAATGCTCCTCCTTACTGTGCATTTTTAGCACTTTGCAAAGGCTGCGTTTCAGTCTCTCAAAAATCTCTATTGAAAAAAAATATTGCAGAGTCTAATACATATCAGTTGTATGGCTGCGGAGCTTAGTGACAAGGGCCTGATTCTGGCCTGTCTCTAGTTTAAAAATAAACCTCTTGCTTTGAATTATTTTTATCACTGTTCACGAGAGGGAAGTCAGAACTATTCAAATGCATCATGTTTTTAAATAAGATTGAATTATATTTAATTCAATAATACCGTTGTATTTATTCATTCCAAAAATTGGTTTGAATGCGACATCCTTGGGCAAATACTTCATAGTACGATTAGCTCTTCTGTTTACTTCTTGTCTGTTGCTTTTTTTGAGGAATATGGATTTAAAGAAAAAAAAATCAGTTGCCATTTTATTGATTGTATACTAGAGGAATCCTGTGAGGATTAACAGCTCATTTTTACTTAAAAGTCAGGTTTAAGGACATGTTTTTCCTCATTATTCTGAGTAGCTCATATCAGCAAGCGTTGTCATCATTCCCATCATTGCCGTTGTTATTTCACAGTAAAGAACGCATGGAACAGCATAAAAAAGGTCAACTACTTTAGTTCCTCTACAGTGAGACTCCAACTGCTTCCATAGTTTCGCTTCCAAACAAAGTGGGTGTTGGTTTGAAACCTCCGTGCTCGGCAGGTCATTCTGTATAAACACTAATCCTTATGTTTCAGAAGAAAATACTGTCTGTGATGCTTTGATGCTAAGTTTAAATGGCTAAACATTGTAAAACACCTTTAAATTGCTTGTACCTTCAATAAAAAGTCAGATCCCTCAAAGTCTCCAAAAGGTATATGCAATGTTTGCATTTGTGATAAACTTCAGAAAGTGTCAGAGTTTCAATGCAAGTCAAGGACAGGACATTTGTATTTCAAGTCAGTCCTTTTACAGAATACTCAGCATAACCACCTTGCAGCGACAAACCTTCATGAAAGAGCTGAGAATTTCCCCCACAACATTAGCCCACGTTTCGGAAGCAAAACCTTTCAGAAGACTTGCACTCTTCTGTAGAAAGTCAACAAGTCCTAATTTTAAGCTGTTTTCTATTAATTATTAAAATTCAGGCTTTTTGTGTAGCTTGGGTAATAAAACTATAATCTGTTATGGACATAGGATTTCTCTCCTTGTTTTTCCGTCACCATTCCAGTTATTGGTTATAAAAGTTATTTGTTATACGTGACCTGATAGCCCTGAACAAAAAAATTTGAAATCTTCAGCTAGAGGTATCTATGCAGATTTTTAACCTTGGAGTCCTTTTACAAGTCAGAGACTGTAAAATGAAAAAAAAATAACATAGGCCAGACCTTTAGCACAAACTTTCCTTTTTGTTTTAGATTTAGACCAAAAGACCCATTTCCTTTGTTCCCTACTCACCAAATTGTGTTTGTCCTGTACATGTGTTACACAGACACAGTCGTACACAGTTGTAATGCTTAGACTGCAGTTTCCAAATGTTGTCATTACGTACCCAGGGGCAAGACCCTCAGAGGTATTAAAAATCAGTTTGCATTATACAGAAATGCATTTAAGGATCTGTGTCAAGGTGCCTTGAAATACCGAGACCGAAACACCATCTGGTTCTATCAAAAGCTAATGTGTTAGACGAGTCAAGCAGTTCTGAAAAATCAGGCCACTTAGAGCTTCAATATGTAACATGCTGAGCAACTCCTGCCCTTCAGGATCAAGCTGCTTTTTAAAAACTTAAGTTTGAAATGTTGGACATAATTAATTTTCTGCTACAATTAGTTTGAGGCCAAACAGTAGAATACAATCACAGATCCAGGCTTTAGCTGGATCCTAAGGACATCCTTGCTTTGAAATGTAATATGCCTGAAGAGAGAGAAAGTTAGTCTCACATTCTTTGTTCCTTATGAGAATTTAAATATTTAATGTGGGAGAATGTAGAATTACATTTTAGGTCTATGTACTGAATATAGCCATCTAAGCCACTCTTATTACATATTTCTTTGTTAAATTTGTTCTTCAGAAATCCTTTTGATGATTTATTTCCCATGTCAACAGCCATTACAGGGAACATTACTGAAACATTTCATGTTATTGTTAATTTTTCATTAGGTTTTATTATTTTAAATTGGTACACTGTTGCTCAAAAACCCTGCACACTTTATTAACCCCAAATCCTAATGCAGTAAACCCACACAGTATCATTTCTGCTGAGCTTTTTGTTTGTTTGTCGGTGTTTTGTTTATGTTTATCCAAGGTCATAAATAATGAATGTCTCTCTCCGTAGGCCTTTGCAGCCTAGTCCTGAAATCCCTGAGGTTTGTGGTGAACGACCGCTGAGATCCTAAACCTGATATCACCCAGCCTCCTGTTTCTTTTGAAAGATTTTGTTTATACCACGTACATCTTCTGCATGCGCTGGTCCGCAAGACTTATGTCTGTATATACCGTCTAAAGGAAAGTAAGAGGGAAATAGAAATGGTGCTCTGCTGGCAGTCCCCTATTCTTTCCTCACACACATAACATTTCTGCGTTATGCTTGGTTTTGTTCCTCCTGGTCTTGTCTCTGAAAAGAGATTTCTTGATATGAGTCCAAACACAAAGAGGATGATGATTCTCAGCTGTGCCTAATACTTGTTTGCAGGGCTTGGAAAACAGTTATTGAGGATATTCATAGCTCCGTACATTCGCCTGCTTGCCAGAAATGGCTGTTTCCCACAGCTATGCTGGGGGTCACACAAATACCCCAGAAAATTTTCAAACCATAATTCATTAAAGCACTTCTAAAACCTTAAAAAAGCAGGAGAAAGGAAAGAATGAACACCCCCGCCCCGGGCTCTGCCAGGTATAGCCAAGAGCATCGATGTTTGCTATTGGGAATATTTCCTTGTTTACAGTTAAGTGTTCCTAATGCATAAAATTAATGAAACAGGTTCCCTTTTTCTGCAAACAAGCTATGTGTGAGCTGTTTTACACCTGCTCCAAATGCATTCACCCCTACCACGTACAGCTAGGCTTGAAGAGCTGCATGGAACAATTATTCTAATTTCTTACTCTTCAGGAAGAGCGTTAACTCCAGCTAGCCCAGGTTCAGTCACAGGAGTGCGGTAAGAACTGGCAAGGAGTGACATTCATAATGGACATCGACAGTGTTGCTATTAATGTGAGAACTAAATAGTAAAGACTTTCAAGGATTTAATTTACCTTTTTTGCTACTTAAGTGTTATTTGGGTTTGCACTTCACTCGGGTAAGATGGTGACATTGATACATTTCGGTTTTCTAATGCATTCTTTCCTTGTAACACTTGGTTCAAAATTACCAGGAAAAAAATTGAATGAAAAGCAGAATTGAATTGTGGGCATGTTCTCGACTTGTTTCAAGTATATTACAAGTCCTTTTGGTGTCTGAAACTGATGACATCATCTTAGTTACCAATGGCATGAAAAATGTAACTACCAACCTGTTTTAAAACAAATTGTTCCATCAGAGCAACACACTTGTTGAAGTACCATACCTGATATGTTAATATCATCCGGTCTAGCTGCCTGCACAAAAATAAAATGAAAGAGACTCTCCTCAAAATAAAACTAAGTTTCTGAAAGGTTGGAAAGCTTGGAAAAGCTAAGATTTCACCAGGAAGTTTGCCATAGCTTAACAAGCTAGAACTTATGGCCCGGCTTTTCTTCTCCCCTTCAGATTTTTCTCCCATGCTTTCACTAATTCAGCTGCAGTCTCATACCATTGGGTGACACTACTACAAAGATGCTACCCTGAGGACTGCGCCATGATCCAGCAGTCATTGTGCCTGGTCCAACTGGAACTCGTCACCATTAATTAATACTACTAGAGCAATAACCTTGCCGAGTCTTCAGAGGTCAAACAAGCAGCACTCTTATCTTAGTGACAGCAGCTCAGCTCTGTAAGTGTCACATGGTGACAGTCTTTTAGGGTCAGGATACAAACGACATAAGTAAAAAAGAAAAAGGGGGCGGGGGGAGTAAAATCTATTATAGCTCATGAAAGAATCCCCCCTTTTTCTCCAGTGCTGGCTTTGAAAATATCCACTTTCTGAACACTGAGATGCTTGAAAAATGTACCGATTATTAGAGCATAATTTCTAATTACGACATAGTTGGCTGAAACATGTTTCGAATTCCAGGAGTAGTGAGAAAATCTCCTCATAGAAAAAAAAAAACTGAAATAGGGAATGCCTTGGAATTGCTGCTCAGGCATACGGATGAATAAACTCATCACTAGCTTTGGCACAGCACAGTTACTCAGAAACACTGAGGCTGTTGCTGTGTACTGATCCCAAGTGGTATGTTGAAAGTGAAACACAGATGAAAAGGAGTGTGGGGTGGATGGAGAAGAAAAAGAGAGAAAAATACCAAAGAACTTAGCTTGGAGGGACAGGAGGGCTTGACTAGAATTTTTCTCTAGATGTCTTGTTTACTGAATGTAAATGCTTAAAGTCGTTCAAAGGTGCTAAGCAAACTTCCCTCCTTTTCAAAGGATTGTAATGTATCTCACATGGTGCTTTTAGAAAAATTTTGAGTGTAGTTTGTTTTCTCTGTGTGTTTTAGGAAGCGATTGATGCTGCTTACAGAACTTCATTAACCTCTTCCCAGTTTCTGCTCGTGTTTTGGTCAGCTTTGTTATAAATGTTTGGTCTTTAAGCAACCTGCTTCAGGTTATTTTGAAATGTTGCTCTGTGCCAACGGCACCTTCGTTCTGTTGCCTCCAAGCAGGTTCATTAAAGTCTCTGTGGAGAAGCATGCATTTTATTTGGCATTAATTCTAGCACAGCTCCTGAAACAGCAGTTTCTGATTGATCTTGAAAGCTACTTTGGTTTTGGCTTTATTGCAAACCCCTCCGGTGCCCCTTGTGCCTTCTAACAGCGTTCGCTACAGCCAGCTTTTCAAACGGTTTAAACCCTTGGAAAGCTATTGCCACTTCAAGTTTTAGTGACATTTGGGTTTTTTTCTTTAAAATCTGAGGGTAGTGTGGTATAAAACACTAGGAAGCAGTCATTTTTTCCTCTGCTAGGCATCTTCTTTCACCAGAACGTCTTTCACATTCTTCTAGCTGTAATACCTTTTTCCTGCACCTTGACATGCATTGGCATTTGGTTTCATTTAAGCTCTGCCAGTTCGTACAACATTTTTTTTTACTTTCCATGTTAACGGCCAACGTCTTACACGGTTATAAATTAGAAAAAAATGTATCAGTTCACATGTTTTAAACCAAGTTGAGGTGCAGTTATTTTATCACCCACCCCTCCCCCCAACATTGGAAATTTGTTAAAACAACTGCTTAATCTCGAGTATCTTCTTACTTTTGCAGGGAAGTGTGTGTTCGTATTTCTGTCTGGCATAAGTCTTAAATTATAACTATTTTCTAGCAATGAGATGCTTCATCTCTTTTACAGCTTGTCTCAAGGACTGTATTAGTACATGAAGTACCGCATGGTTCTGTATTCTTTCTACTGATAAAGTGAGAATTATTCAGAAAACCCAGATACTGCTTTGCTAATGTCTTCTCCAAGTGACATGGCTTTATTGGAGAACAGCTGCCTTATTCTGGCCACTTTCATTCTTACTATTAATTATGACCATATCCAAAATCCTTATTCTGCGGTAGGACGAAATTGTACTAGGTTTGTAGAAGTGTTTACAAAACATGGAATTCCTGCCCAAATGGCTCCTGATCTAAACGTTAAGCAGAGGACAACGGAGGAATATTTGCAGTCAGGCGAACAGAGACAATATTGGCTGGTTTAGCAGAAAGAGGCCTCAGTACAATAGAGCTTACATAGCTTCAACCTTCTAAAGATCTTAAAGCTTATAAAAGTGGTCTTAAGGTTTTTTGAAGAAGGATAACAAGAGGGTGAGAGGGTTTTTAAGAAGGGAACTCGGGTCAGCGTTCCCATCTTCCTCTTCCAGCAGCATAAGGCTGTGGCTAGCGCTTTCAGACAGACAAAAATGTTAAACTAAATCCACGGTTATACTTTACCAAACCATCAGTCTGAAGCTACAAGGACTTTCCACCTCAGTGTGTGTTTGTCTCCACGTGGAAGGGTACCAAAAGTCAGACGTCGTTGTTTATTGCATGTGTTTGATATCACAAATTTTTACCTGTTAGGGAATCCACTCTGTTTGCCTATGGTTTTCCACCTGGTAGATGTCCACTTTAAAGAACTCAGATGAAGACATTTTCACTCTGCCTTGTCTCAATGATTTCCACAGACAAATAAACATTGCCGGGAAATATTGTCTGCTGCCCAGGATTTTTCTGTGTTCAGTTTCCCTTCATGACTTTTAATAGAAGATAGCCTCGAACCAACCTTTGTAATAACATTACCCTCCTTTTTTCCCTTTGATGTCACACGAAGACATTCACCATGTTTTTTAGTAGAAATATGGGATAATATCAGGGTTTTTAAATGTTTGATGTTGCATTTGCAGGGCCTCCTTTTCTGCCACTTTGGAACGGCACTCAGCCTTCAGCGACGAGGGAATTGATTCCCATCTCTCAATTCCCAATACCCATCTTTGAATTCTTCAGACTGCTGTGTGTGTCAGTGCTCTGTTTTGCTTCCGAGTTCTGCACTCCGTAAGTTTTTTAAGCTGTGAAATGCAATGCTAATGTTCTCAAAGATTATCTTAATGCTGGTCTCTTTCCCCTTTTCTGTTTCCTTTGCATCTTTCCATTTGACTTGGCTATTTTTGTGCCTCTTTCTCTGAGTGTGAACCTGGGCTATACTGAAAAGTACTCTGAGCCCTGAATAACCCCAGCAAAGTCACCAAGGATCTTGCAGAGCAGATTGCCAAGCACAGTTCCAAGAGCGGCTGAGCTCAGCCCCTGTTCTCCATGGCTATAAAGTCGTTATGTGCTGCAATTTTACCGGGCCTCTGATTGCATTAAGGATTACTGATATTCTCTGAAAGTATGTCCTCACTTAACACTCTTTGCAGTTTCCCCCCCTTCTCCTTCTCACCTTAAAGCCCTTCCCTTTTCGATTTCCCTATGTGCTTCGCTATTAGCCGCAAACTGCTATGTCCTGGTGCTGCGCAGCCCGACTCTGAAGCCACCTGAGGCACATATTGAGAATATTGTCCTAGCTTAAGCCTGCTCATGCATGTGGAAGAAGGGTTGCTTTATTTCTTTTCCTATTCTAACATCGTTTAGTCCCACATTACGTCACTCTCCCTTGCATTACGTCCATATTGCTTTACTTCTGTGTGATGTTGCTTTTGGCATTAGACAAAAATAGAGCTTTCATTAATCCCTGAAAAAGTGGAAAAGTTGTAATACTGAGGAAGCAAAAATAACATAATTAATCCCTTAAAAAGTCTTATTGCCATAATTAAGCAATGAATGTTCAGAGGCTGTCCCTATCAGTGCTGCATAATGCCATTTATGTTTGTTATATTTTACCCTTTTGTAACAGAAACTTAGGGCTTTACCTACTGTCTATCTAAACACAAATACACATACTATACATAGCAATATAAACACATACCATGATATTTAAAAAAAGACACATCTATCAAAGGCTGCAAACCCAACCAGGTTATCCCTGCAGCTCACAAAAAAGAGCAGAGCTCATATCCAAACTCTCTTTACAGGCTCTTCAAAGTGTAACAGAGTTATAAGTGAGGAAACATCTTTTTTAATCAATAACTTGACAAAGACCAGCAATTGCAGCAGAAACAATGGAATAAATTCTCTTTCCTCCAATTGCTTGGGTTGTTTCAAATGATAAAAAGACAAACAATACACATTCACTAAATTACCTTATTTAACGAGAAGACTATAACACATTCAGGCACAACATGCCGAACAAGGAAAACGCAATAAAGCTAAAGGGAAATTAAAAAACATTCATTTATTCTTTCATTTAGTCTTTTTTTTGTGGCACAACATAACCCCTTTCTGAAAAAAAGAGCCTTATTCTCATGTTTTTACTGTGAGACGGTAAAGAACTGCTCACTTTACATCTGGCTGCAGGGACTACAAGTGGTGGCAATGCATTTTCTGACTGAGCATAGCAATGGAAGGAGAGCGGAAGGAAGGCAAAACTGGTTTGCTCTTGGTATAAAATAGGCTCACTTGGCAAAATAGCTGATAAACATGAAAAAAAGCAAAATACCATACAATCTTTTCAAACGTGTTTCAGCAGTGACGATATGCATCCAGCTACAGTATCCGTTTTTGAGCAGAGATTTCAAAAAGCTCATTGCCACTTCTGAATGTCAGCACATTTATCCATTCCCATAGACATGTGCACTATGAAAACAGTGATGAAGATGGTTATGGATTTTTATAGCACACTATGACTTTCTGGCAGCAACAAGACCATTTGCACATACTATTGAAATTAGAAAATTAGATTTTAACCTCTAATGTCTATTTAAACATAGCTAGCACATAAGTAAACAGCTGTGCTTATTATAGATCCAGAACGTAATAATAATAAAAAAACAATCTAATTTGAAGCTCACACTTGCAAAGCATTCCTCTGAGATGAATTCTCTTGGCTCCCAGCAAAGGGAGTGGGAGTCAGAGCTTCTCTTTTTCCCGAATCGGGCCCTTTGAGAACAGTATGTTTGTTCTTTAACATTGTTCAGTAATATTTAATACCCAGAAAATGCAGATTGCCAGCTGTTACACATCATCTCACAGCAATAACACACTGCGATGTTTAGATCTTAGAGTTATTTTTGTATGAGTGATACTCAGGAAATTTGAAAGTTGCCAGTAAATAAATATTTGAGTGTTCAGCTTAACTTGTTTATTGGTACATCTGCTTGGAACTTTGATAATACTGATCAATATTCCAGAAAATTAAGCTAGCAAAGGTGATTGGAAGGGAGTTTCTTGTATGTTTGGGCAAGTACGTATGCATGGTTTATTCTGTCCTGCTTGAGCAAATTAGGAGGCATCCTCAACTCGGGCAGCAAGTTGGCGGAGCTGGCTGGACCTGGGAGTTGTACGATGTCCCTCAGTCCTGCCTGCACTGCGCAAGGCTGAACTGTGATGAATCGTTGGATCGCTGCTCCTGATTTTCTCCTTTTATTTTTCCCTGTTTGCGGAGTTTGCTTGCCTGTGGTTTGTGTGTGCGTTGTTTAGGGTTTGGGCTTTTTTTTCTAGTTTTGTCCCGAGTGGAGATGAGGTGGCAAGAAAGATTATTCCAGCAGGCAGTGCATAGGCATCAACCACTGGAGTTTACATCTCTTTTTTTTTTTTTTTTTTTCCCTCCACACCTGCCAGAGAGACAAAAAACCCGGAGCAGTTACAAACGCAGTTGTCTATCCCCATAAATGCAACGAGCTCCTAACGGGACAACTGCTGAATGGCTCGGGCGCGGGAACTGCCTGACAGCCGGGCTTTCCTCAGGCAGCGCTCATGACTTCGGCGAGGCTGCATCAAGCACTCGGCTTTGCAGACTCGCAGGATGCCATTTGGAGAGTACGTTTTCAACTGATGTTATTATACAGTATTTAAAGGGAAACAGTAAGATTCCTATGCAGGATGGGGCTCCATCTGGACTATGAAAAGTATATTGCTTAGCAACTAACGTTTATTATTCCTCTCAATTTCATTTTTTTTGTTGTTGTAAGTATATCTCCAAACAAGTCTGTCTGGATTTTTTTTTTTTTTTAACCCATTTAAAATACAAACAAACAAACGAGAAAGGCTCCAAAACCCAGACCTGCCTTGGAACAGAATGCCTGGCAATTCCTGTGGGTCCATGCCCAAAATCAGGATTACAACCTTCCGTACACCACTGTGCATTACCATATAAAAAGACAGATTTTTCTGTGAGGCCCAGCTATGCATACCTAACTGAATATTCCCTCCTTACAGTCATTCACTGTTTATGATTTTATATCTCAAAATAAGTGATGTATTTGAGTTTTAAGAGCTTCCTTCACTTCCTATAAAAAATAAGTATTTTTCTTTTATTTAGACTTTTAAAGTCTGCAGTATTTGAACTTAAGAAACATAAAGCTTGAATGCACACAAATGTAAGTATGCATATACCTATGCATATTTCTGAAAATCTGGCTGTGTATCCCCCTTTACCTGAGAACAGCAGATCACTTTCAAAATATTATTCAGCTTCTTCTGTTGTTGGATAATCAAGAATCAACACACATAGGTAGTAAGGCGTCCACCACAAGAGTGAGCAACTTCTTAAAACCATACTGTAACACAGGGTAACCCACTTGTGACTCCTGACTTTGAAACAGTTCTTTTGCCCCTGACAGCAGTTATTTTTGCGGAGCTGGCTTGTAGGAAACAATTGGCTCTTATACTGTGAATAGATTTTTTTTGCTCAAAAGGCTATTATGGGGAGATAAATTGATGTAGAATCATAATAGTATAAAAAAACTTCTAGAGGCTGTAGGTTATTTTCTTCATTTTCAAAGAGTTTATAAATCCTGGTTACTTTATAGTGGAAATGTTCGCAGATTATTGGAAGCATTTTTCACTTTCCTTGATAGAGTACAGGGTTAGGATTCACTGTGCATGAAGCACCCGTGTCACACACTGCATTCTTCTGAAACAACCCTCATACCAGAGCCTTTATGAAAATATTTGTTATCTTTAAGACACATTTCAGAAGATGCCTGATTAATATTTGAACTACATTCACTGGAACTGAACCTGGCTTTTCACTTTGTGTTTGCAGAGCACCAAGTGGGATAAGGGTCTGATTCCATGACTAATTCTGGTATTCATCAAAAAGAAAATAAAATCATTATCATGTGAGGGGTTTGGCATTTTTTTTGGTCTTTTTTTCTTTTTAAGCTTTTGTGCTCCTCTTGTATTTATGTGGCTTGGAAACCATTTATTTTCTGTATGCCTCAGGATATGGGGTGACACTAGTCATGCTTTGTCATTTGAAATAAAGTAAGATTTATTGGTGTGAAAAGACACAGTATGCACACTAGACCCACAGTCGAGTTATTGCAGGTTAATGAGCTACTGTCTATCAGCTGAGGTGCACTGAAAGACCATGGTACCTTCTTAGCCTGTAGTAATAGAAAGTAAAATATATTAACATAAGGCTCTGTGAAAAGAACCTAACTTTTTGAAATTAATAAAAGAAGTGTGAATGTGTATTTTATGTGCACCATAATTTTTGCTCTCAGATTGTCTTTGACTGTTTCAGTTTTGCTGAATTATTTTTATTTTTTTCTTAATTTTTTTAATGAAATAAATTTTGGGGATATACAGTCCTTCTGATTTGGATGGGCTTTTTGATTATTATTTTTTTTCTAGAATCGGAGGCTATACGGTACTTCCCTTCTTACTCTTGTAGTCTTTTTATTTTTAACATGCAAGACAGCCATTCCAGCACAGACGTAAAATTAGTTTTGCTCAATGGATTTCTTGTCATGCATGTGCAAAAAATTTCATTTGCCTCCAATTTAAATTTTTGTTTTCCTCTGGTGACTCATTTTGCTGCATCTGTGTTTATTCTATAACCTGTGGATAAGGCATGTTTTCCTAGCTGGGAGCTGGCTGGGCTTCTGCTGATGACTGCCATGTGTTGGTTTAGTCTTGCATGCAATCCTGTCTCGATTTCTCTAAAGCTCTCACTGTCAGCATTTCCCCAAGGTGCTCCACACAGCTCTTCTGGGAAGCCCTTCAGGTAGACTTCCTCTTCAGGCTTCTGGAAGACATCACAGATGCTTTGTCCTTTGTAACAAAGTTTATTTCCCTCCAACAAGCATGCACACTTCACTGGTCTCGGTGATAGATGATTTATTATTATAGCTCATCTGTTGCTTTATAGATTTTATTTTGGTCACAGTGACTTGATCTGTTTGGGATTTTTGTATTTTACAGTTCATTTTTGGTATCATTTCATTCTGTATCTATCTTTTCAATGAGCTTCATCCTGCCTCACTGCGGTTTCTGGCTGATAGGAAGAGGCTGATACACCAGAAAGACTAATGACAAGGAAGAGGTTGAGCGATCATTTTCTAAGATAATTTTCTAGGCAGTCAATAGTGTGAGTCTGAGAACGTTTTTTTAATCTACAAGAGCCTAAACTCAATAGTGTGAGTTTGAGAATGGTTTTTTATCTACGAGACAATAAACTTTGTTCAAGTATGCTTGTGTGTGTTGATGTTGGACTTCTACTTACACGATAAACATTGGCTATATTTTTTAGTTGCTCTTACGGTAGAAAGGGTAATGTGGGTCGCTTTAATACAGTTTAGGCTTTCTGTGGTATCCTTTCTGCCCCTCCCCAAGTGCCTCCTTAACTATGCCAGCGTTCAGGTGCTTGCAGACATAGCTATCAGATGCCTGCAAGGCTTGCTGCTCTTCAGAAGACATCCCACTGGCAAAGCTTCTAGTGGCTTTATTTATAAAGGCACGTAAAAGTTTACCACATATATAAAATGCAGGAAAATCTTCTGAGGTTACTGAACACATTCAGCGTTTATCTTCAGTCTGAGGGCTGTGGATACCTCTTTGGTAGAAATAGGGGAGAGGCCTGTGTGCTGGGGAAGCAGGAGGAGGGCACGAGGGGACCGGAGCTCCCCTCAGGAAGAACGCAGAAGACTCTGAAGGGAAGGTGCTTTGACGTTACGTTAGGAGCAACTCCTCTGGCTGAACCCCAACGCATGAAACAGAAACACCTGGAAAGCCGAGCCTGAAGACTAGGCCAGAGGCTTAAGAGAAGTAAGCATCGCTCTGCTGCCAATGGTGTGCCTGCCCCTCAGACCCTGATGAAACACAGCTGACCAGGGTGTGCGAGCCCTTCTTAGCCTATAAGTTTAACGGAAGAGGTGGCTGTCTCTTTGGATGGAGAGCTGATGAGAGCAGGAGAACTGGGAAGTCTTGCTGTTGGCTAAAGTGAGTTTGGTTTTAAGTGCTTTGGCCTGTCCTTTTGCTCTGTTTTTTTTTTTTTCCTGGCCTTCTTCCTTTTTCTCTTCACTCTCGACTGTTTCTCACCTGATGAAGGTGACTGTATTTTCTGTATGTTTCCCTGGGTAAATAGAGGGCCTAATCTTTCCTGAGAAGGTGAAACCACCTTAGAAATTAATGGGAGCTTTACCCAAACAAAGCCTGTAATACTGACCCTATTTTTGCGATGGGTTATATCAAGTAGTAAATAAGTAGGTTGGGCCTCATCTTGTTGATCTCTAGACCTGTGGCTTTTACTGATAAGTGGTTGTTGCGTGACGCTTAGCAGAGTGCAGTCTCTGTTGTGTTAGAAAGTGTTGTATTGGTGGTGTTTAAGATGAAATGGCTCTTGTATCGAGCACAAAATGACTTGTGGGGATGTAAAAATCTTTACCCTTTAACATTTGCTTAGGAACAGTTAGTATGGTTCTGTTCTCTCAGAATACTGTGATAGCAGAATTATTCTGAAAATTATTTTAATGTAGTTCATAAAAATAACCGTTAGAAGAAATAGTCTTGCATTCTTCTTTCCTTTTTTTTTCCTTTATGTGGCTGTTTGTGTCATTCAGAGGCTTCTTCTGTGCAGCAGGACCTCTCTATTTAGGCTGAAAAAACAGGTGTTTTATTAACTTTGAGTCACAACGTTACAGACTTAATCTCATGGTAGTCCGGCTTACTTACCTCTCCTTACTTAGCACTTCCCACTTTATTAGGGTCTGCTTGTGGCTTTGTCTCCTCCTTTGTTACTAACGTGCTTCAGTATGAAGTGTTCGTCTGTGTAAATAACAAGTCACTCTGTGCTGTTATGACTCAATGGGATGACAGATTTCTTTCTGAAATGAAAAGCGAGATTTATTTACAACCTTCCCCCCCAAAGGTTCTGATGAAGATACGCAAGTACAAATCCATTCCTTCAGAGTCTTTCTGTTCCTCCATGTAAAATAGACTTGATAATGCTGTGTGCAGGAAGAACCAGCGTCAGGGCTGCTGCAAATTTTGGTTGTAATGAACTGCATGCATGCATGGACTCCATAAGCACACACAGATCACTTAAGTTTGTGGAACAAGAGGAATGCTCTATATATCTTCTTCACTGCAGCATGTATATGAAAAATTATTTGGGAATCTGACACAGAAAGGCACAATGCGGCTCTGGCTCTCCATGGCTGCAGTAGACTAACTGTAAGCAACTGTGACTGATAGTTCTCTGTGGGTTTATGAATGTGCATATCAGCCCTCTCACATGACTATGTGCACAGATCCCATTACTGCTGTATATTGGCTACCTCTAACAACTGAATGAGCTCTTAAATGATAGCAACTACTTTAAAATGCCTGCTGTTTAAAATGCCTCCTACTGAATTTCTTGTCAGTCACTGTAAAAAAGAGCAGTTACTTCAGCTACTACCAAACCCTTTCCACGTACAAAGGCTGCTGCTTTCCCATTCTGCACATGCCTTTGTGGTGTACAGGCTGTCCTGGTTTCAGCTCGGCCAGAGTTAATTGTCTTCCTAGTAGCTGGTACGGTGCTGTGTTTTGGGTTCAGTACTGGAAGAATGTTGATAATACTCTGACGTTTTCAGTTGTTGCCAAGTGGTGTTTAGATCAAGTCAGGGACTCTTCAGCTTCTCCTGCCCAGCCAGCGAGGAGGCTGGAGGGGCACAAGAAGTTGGCACAGGACACAACCAGGGCACCTGACCCAAACTGGCCAAGGGGGTATTCCAGACCGTGGGACGTCACGTTCAGGAAATAACTGGGGGGTGGGTGTTGGGATCGCCGCTCGGGGACTGACTGGGTGTCAATCGGTGGGTGGTGAGCAATTGCACTGTGCACCATTTGTACATTCCAATTCTTTTATTATCACTGTTGTCATTTTATTAGTGTTATCATTACCATTATTAGTTCCTTCTCTTCTGTTCTAGTAAACCGTTCTTATCTCAACCCACGAGTTTTGCTTATTTTCCTGATTTTCTCCCCTATCCCACTGGGTTGGGGGGGATGGAGGGGGGAGTGAGTGGC
>JANZLQ010000007.1:3908766-3929929 GCA_026212715.1 Elanus axillaris
GTTCTAGTAAACCGTTCTTATCTCCACCCACGAGTTTTGCTTATTTTCCTGCTTGTCTCCCCTATCCCCCTGGGTTGGGGGGGATGGAGGGGGGAGTGAGTGGCTATGTGGTGTTTAGTTGCTGGCTGGGGTTAAACCATGACACAGACCCAGTCACCCTGGCAAATTCTAAAAATGAGAAGCAAAAGGCAATCCTGGTTATTCCTTTCTTTGGCATTTCCCATTCAGTCTTTCTTGTAGGTTTTGGAGCTGGAAATATATAGGATTAACTGGATTTTACTCCATACAGCACTCAGTGTTGTGAATAAGGATATATTCTGGGAAGGGAATCAGTCAGCTAGCACTGGGTAAAGAGTGCAAGAGTGAACGTTGTGGCTGAAGTCTACTCTTGCCAATAGAGTCTACTGAAGAGAAATATCTGTGTTGGAAGCAGGCATAGCATCTAAAAGAGATTTACCATGAAACTCTTTCCTTTTGGCAATAAAAGCTTGTGGATGCTGTTCGACTTTGCTATATGGTAGGACATCTTCTATTGGGCAGAGGGTCCAAACAAGTGGTATCAAACCCAGTCCAATTCTGAGTCTGCTGTAGCTCTTTTTACTGTCAATGCTGCTCTACCGTCAGTAATCAATTTTTGCCAAAGATCTTGCCAAGTAACTGATCAGAAAGGATCATTTTCAGACCCTGAGGGTGGTAGAGAGGTGGAGTAAAATGCAACGTATTCATATGCTTGTCCTCTAAATCCAGGTTATGTTCACTGCTAGAGGTATAGCTAAAGCCGTTGGCTTAGCTTGGTAAGCAGATACTACTCAAGGGTAAAGATGAGACAAGGCAAGAACAAAAGAAAGAGACAGTGCCAAACAGTTCTGTAAATCACAGAATAATTTGCTTTACAACAGTCTTAATATTTTAGCATTTCTATGGCAAGGTTATGAAAGCCATTCTGAAAAAATATATATTGTAATATATCCCTTCACAGGCACCTTCCAGTAGATGACATAACATTGTGTCAGAGTGGTGTTATATGCTGTATTTTCCCTATGAAGTGGGAAGAGTTGGGGGGGGAGTAAAAAAAAAAAAAAAAACCAAACCACCACAAACCCATAAGCTTGAGCCCTAGTGAATTCTCATATTGCTGTCTACAGGTCATATCCTGGGCTTGTCATAATCCATAACACAAAGCCTTTCAGAGCTGTGCAGCTTGGCCACAGCAGGCAGTTCATAACCTGAAAGGCAAGAATATTCCCAGTGAGAGCTGTGTAGCTGCACTGTGAAACTCTCTGGAGTTTAGAGCGATGCACTTATGTGTTGCCATATTTAAACTCTTAAATTTTGCTACTCTTCTCGGGATAAATAGGATGATTCTGCAGAGACTGTGAGTTAGGAGATTATCCCTTATTTGCAGGAAAAGCAAGCTAGATTCCTATACAGCAGAGTCCCCAAAGAGTGCCCCGGAAAAGTCAATGTCAAATGTTGCTGGCATGAAAATTGAGGACTTTGCACCATTTGGGAAGGGTAATCCTGCCAGGTTTTTTTTCCCCTCAGCCTTACCTGAAATATGAAGAAGACCTGTTCAGAGACTCTTTTGCCTATTCAGACATGTGAGGACCCTACAGATGCTTGGAAATGGAGAAGATCTGACATCTGCAATGTGACAGCACCTAGCAAAAGGAACTTTTAGATTTAGAGCTGAAGACTAGAAAATACCTGTATGAAAAAGTGCCATTTTTCAGTATGAGAAATATTATGTATAGCTGTGAATGGTTATGTAAAGTCCATGAGCTTGGAAAGTAGTTATTTCTCGGTAACTATTTTGGGCATAAGATTGCTTAGCATAGTAAAAAAGGTTCAGGTGCACTCTCCTGCAGCTTTAAGCAACCTGAACCTACATAATTTTCAATTTATTTTTTTTGGACACTTGTCTTCTGACTAATAGGATATGAAGAAAAGTTCAGGCAAAAGATAAAAAGTCCAAGTCTTCAAGTTTTGCTGACATGATGGACTAATTCAGTGCCACAGGTTTGCACTTTGCAATAGCTGGCTTTAAATAGCCTTGCCAGCAGCCGGAGTTCATTAAAACCTTGATTTGGGGAGGAGTAACACCCCCCACCCCCCCCTTTAAAGTTAACAGTATTACTGTAGGGTTGTAGGAACGCCAGCATTGAAGACACAATGGTGTAAACTTTAGTAAGGCACAATCTCTTGGATTTTCAGGCATGAGAAGTAGCGAGCTTTGACAAATAAGCGCTGCTTGGGGACCTTTCTAAATTCTTTCACAGGGTTGCAAACTCAGCTCTGGAGCTGTAATTCTGAATCTCCTTAGCAGGTGAGTGCCTACCCCCTCTTTCAATATAGGGCAAACTCCTGGGGTGTCATATATATCTTTGAAGCCCTCAGCTAGAGAAAGTTATTTGGCTGGAGCTGCTCCACAAGCTGCAGGACTTTCATGGAGACTTGCTATAAAATAAGCCAGGCCAGATTTGGGCAAAGCCAAGGTAAATGCTGGCCAGACTGGTGATAGCTGCTCAAAGGGAGCATAAGCCACCCAGCAGCGGAAAAGGGGTGGATTGTCTGTGTTCCCTTCGCCTTTATTTTCTGTGCCTTGTAACTGTAAGCAGCCTTAACATTATTGGGTGCCTTTCACTAATTTTAACTTTGTTTTTAGGATGCCAGTATGGTTTTTTGGTTTTGGTTTGTATTTTTTTTCCTTTATTGATGAAAAGCCTTTCGAGGCTTTCATAACTAGATGCTAAGAAATTGGGTCATAGGTATTTGTGTGTATGCCTAGAAAACAAATCGTGATGTTGAGGTGACTAGTGGAAGCATTGATACTTGGCAGGACTGGGGTAGTTTTGAGCTGTTTATCACTACCTGCTTAACTTCAAAAGGTTAGGCTGAGTTAATTTTGGCTTTTTGCAGTGCTGCTGAGGAGACGACAGTGGTCCCTGCTGAGGTATCATACTGCTGTAAAGAGTAGACTTCGTAGTCTCTATTTACTTGTCAGCAACTGATAGCCTTACAGAGCTTGTCTTGTAAGATGCAATTTGTGGTGTTCTGACATAATGTCAATTTTATATATGTATAAATAGTTTTTTTAAAAAAACACCACCAACAACACACCCAAAACTAACACCCAAAGCCTCAGGGAAGTAGGCAAGCGAGCTTTTGAACTTGTTTTATGACTGAGATAAAGTGTGGTATCGGGAGTGGATGATAATTATAAAGGAAACTGTCCTTGCTGTCCCTTCCCTACACCAAGTTAAGATAAGTTATGTAAAATGGTCTCCATGCACTATCAATAACACCTGAAATTTAGAGCAATAAGGGTAAGTTTTAGCAAGACGCAGCATAACTTTTTATATCTCGGTATCAAGAAAAAGCTAGAGGAAAAATAAAAACACTGTAGAGCTGGCCATTGCATTTAGTGTTTATAGCAAGGAGGTGATATTACAACAGTTTAAGGGCAATCTACGTTATGGACTATGGAAAGCTTAGCACCACGTGATCCTGGCTGAAAAGTACTGGACATGTTCCTGTCATCGGAAATTATTAGTAAAAGAATAAGCTTTTCACGGTATAGTTTTTCTGTCTTAATTATGACTGCTTTATTGGTGCAGGTTGTAAATATTATAAAAAGCATTTTAATAGGACATGCTGTCTGGTTTTGGTCGCAATGCTGCTTTTTTTAGTTTTGTTCACGTGATTTACAAGATGTTTGCAGAAAGAAATTAGTATGCCAATCTTAAAACAAGAATTTGGATGCCAAATATCTGTTCAGACACTTTGCCATAAATCTTTGTAGTCATTTGGGAACTAGAAACAGGATAAAGGCTGGCAAAGAAACTGAAGACCTAAAAGTAACACTAAGAAGCTGTTGGTGGTAGCTTTATTTCCCAGTGAGGTACATCTGTCTTCCCTCTGTCTTTCTTCCCTTCTTTGGCCCTATACCTCTTACAAATAAATTCAAGGTGTAATGGTCCTCTGATGAAAGACATGCTAAAGGCTTATCAGAAAGCAGATGTCTGCATTTAAGATGGTCTCCTTACTGTACAGTAAGTCTTCTCCAAGCCTAAGAAAGCAAAGTGCCCCTTAGCTGTTACGGTTCTTTCCAGGGGTGCAGATTTGTTTGCAGTGGCTCTGGCCATTCTGGCCGTGTGTGTTTGTTTTAGAAAGAATAAACTAGCTGCAAACTTTCAGTAATTTACTTTTTTTTTGTAGCAACATTCTGTTCTTCTCAAAATGTTCAAACAGCATTTCATCAAGGAAAGGATATTTACTGGAAATGGGATTAATATGGTGTTTGGATGCTGCCATGTGAGTTGTTTTCTTGCCTTTTAACCATTATGTCCAGTTAAAAAAAATAAGTCTGAAAATCTGATAACTTCTATTTAATATCAATATGGAGTATGATGGGGAAGCTCAAAGAATAGTGGTTTCCAGGTTGCTATGTGCTGTCATGCAGTGGAGAGTAGGAATCATGGATTAGGCAATACTGCTACTCTATTTTTTTAATTTGTCTTTTTTTTTTTTAAATTGAAGTTACTAAATGCAGCCAGCTAATTTGGCCAAATAACATGAAATAATGCTCCAAGTATTTCCTCGTATGATGAACCGAACTATTTTGATTAGCAGTTGCTGTTCTAGCTGGGATGAGGCTTCAGCTCAAGCAGATCTAAATCAAGCGGTGCTTGTGCTGATGACAACCCCTGGCCTGTCTAAACTAGTTACTCTCTCTGCAGCTGCATGTAGAAGTACTGTGGCAATATCAAATTGGGGAAATTGCTTGCCGTGGATTGCTGAGGAGCTGTGAATTGCTTTAGATATAAAGCTTAGTATCTTTTAAAATCAGATTACTTAGTACGTGGTGAAATAAATACTTGAGCAGGTTTATTATCCAGAATATCGATTATTAAGAAGCAGAATTTAAAATCAAGGAGGAGCGAGGGACTAATACCTTCCAAAGGCCTGAAGGCATGAGACAAAACAGAAAACATGGAGCTTTTCTACCCAGTTCATTATAAAACCATGGGAGATCAGTGTCAGGGCAGAGCATCGCAAAATGTTTCTAAATGCAGCGGATAATAGAAGCATTACATTCAGAAAGAAGTCTCTAAGAAGCAAATACTTTCCACTGCCCTCTGCTGACTGCAGGCTGGGCAGTGATCTGGTTCTGCTCAGCTGCGTGTAGCTGCATGTGTTCTTCTCAAAGCCGCGCACTTGAGAAGTAGGCGCTAGCCGTGTTATGAATGGAACTGTGAAGGTGAGTCATACTTTGAGGATAACTTTTTGCTGCAGGTGCTGCTATAATATCGAAAAGCTTTTCTTTATGCTCACCTGCAATGAGCCGTGATATATTGGCAGATGTAAAAAGCTTTTTCAAGTCAACTTTGACTGCCAGGTTCTATCTGCTACCTAATTTTGGTGTGCTGTCTTTGTACCTTTGCTGCTCGGAGCCATGTGAATTTTGGGCGCCTAGAAAAGTACCAAACGCTGCTCTGGCCGATTGGTACTGCACAATGTCAGTTTTATCACAGTCACTGGAGGAAAAAAAAAAAAAAGAAGAAAAGAAAACAAAAAAAAAAAACTTAGAAGTTTGCCCTCCCTTTTGCAGAACAGCATGACGAAACTTTAGAGAGTAAAGTAAGCTTTAGCGTTCCAGCATCTTTGTGCCCTCACAGCCCTGGGCTGTTTCGGGATGAAAACAGTGTTTAGGGTGCCTTAGCGTGAAGGCACTATAACTTTCCTTTACGGTCGATGCTATCACTCACCAGGCTTAAGACATGATGTGAGTGTAACACAGCTCCTGCTCGCTTGCTTCGCTGTGGATTGCTGGGGAGCCTTTATTTATCTATCTAAAGATTAAATCCTTCCCCGTCACCATTTGTAGTCTGGATCTAGCACCAGGTTAGCAGAGACAGTGTTAATGAAGCAGGAGGTTGGGGCTGGCTCCAGTACTACAAATGGGAGCAAGAAAATGAGGTATTTTTTCAGCATTATAAGAATTATTGCCCTATATAGTATTTCTATACATTGATTATCATCTTTCTAACATTACTCTGGTATCCTTCTCCCCCAGCTTCTGTAACAGCTCTATGCTTTAATTTAAACCAGGAATGTCAATATCCTGTACTAGTTTCTCTGCAGCAACGTATCTGGATGCTATGTGCAAGCATTGGCGCGGTCAAGCACCAGACACCTTCTTCATTTTCTAAACATAAAGGCAGGCAGCACTTCAAAGCTAGGCTAATATTACAGGCCAAGTAATGACTCTGGGTCAGTAGATGTATTTCAGCAAATATCACTTGCTGAGCTCGGGTCTCAGAAGTAGATTAATAAGAGCAAGATGCTTTCCGGGTAAGTCTTTTATCTTGTCCTGAGCAATGTGCAATGTGGCTGAATATCACCCTGTAGCTCAGGTTAGCTGCAGTCAATCTCTACAGATGAATTAATGGTATGTGGCCACTGTCAGGTCCGAGGACCACGTAGGTGCATTAGACAGGCTTATTACCATGAGAAAAGCAAACTGCAAGGTAGAGTCTCAATTTTGTATTCAAGTATTTTCCTCAAGCTATTGTTTTTCCTGATTGTGCTTCTATTCAGAGTGCTTGCAGGCAGCAGTCTCCTTCTGTTTCATGTTCAGTATCACAAGTGGTCTTCAGGGTTTCTTGGATGCTGCTGCAGTGCAACCTGTCTCATTGGCAGCCAGAGCCGCCTCCGAGTCCTGTGTCTTCCTCTCCTGTAGATTTGAAGCACTCTTGGCACTTCAGCACGAACACGTGGGACCTGCTGTAAGAAAGCATGTGCCCCTGATCTGCTGAGTTCAGAGGCCTCTACATCAGAGACAATTTGGAAGGTTATATGACTACACAGTGGGAATGCACCTGAGGGTCAGGACATGGATGGATAGCGTAGGTACCCAGCTTATCACACCTGTGGTGTCCAGTATGTTCAGTTTACTGGCTGAAGGCGTAATTCTGTATGAAATGGTTGTCTAGCCTCTGCATCCTTAAATCAGGTCAATGATCACAGTTAAATGTAGCTTGGAGGAAGGCAGCATATGAAAGTCTGTCTTTCTTTAGGAAGAAACTTGGTAGCAAAAGCTGTGCCAGGACTAAAGCCTGTACAGTTTCGAATGCTTCCATAGGTGGAGCACTTGGAAAATTGCAATTATCGCTAATTATAAAAGGTGACCTTGTAAAGGAAGGTAAGCCTTAAGAATGCACCTGTAAAAGAATGTTTTGGTGGGCTACCCTGAAGGGGGAAAAAAATCCTCAGTATGGTTGTCTTGTATGTTCAAAACACTTCTGTTCAATCAGTTCCAGCATGTTGCCTAAATGAAATAAACCAACCGTTGCTTTTTTTCTTGCAAGAAAAACCCTTTAGAGGAAAGTTCATGGGATTTTACCTTTTTACGCTTTTCACTTTGCTGTTTGGCTCTTCTGTCTGTCGTCCCTGTCTGATGCAAAATTTTTCAGAGATCTTGTGGTCTACGGAAGGAACCTTAAATCATGAGGTATGATTGCCTATGTATTATTGGCTGCTCCTTTATTTTACTCTGACACCTTTAATTCCTCCAGGAATTGGGACTGTGCAGTACCTTTCTGGATCAATGGTACAGAATTGCATTTTAAGGCTGTCTCATTCAGCACCTAAATATTGACAGTGGCTGTTAAGGGGAGTTTTATTTTGAAAGCAGACTTACAGTTAAAATACTATTGTCATTGGCTTCTTTGATAGAAAGGTATCTATTCTAGATACATCAGTCTATTGACTGAGTTAATTAGCTATTAACTGACTTAAATAACTATCAGCCATGTCTATTTCTATTAAATGAGTACAGTTAATTTGGAAATTATTCATCTTGCAAACTAACTGCCAGCTCTGTAAACAGCTATGAGTACAATTATGATTATGTCTTTCTAGCATCCATTTGATCACTGGAAATGGAGCTCTGCAAGCTAATTTAAACCCACTTCACAATACATTTGCAAAGTATAATTGATTAGTAGTTAGCGACTGTTTTGTCAGTTGGGTATAGGAATAGTATGCAGATCATACAATCTAGCCCAATCCTGGAGGACAAAGAGGAGTGAAATGTACCACCTTTTATTTGACCTGCAGTCAGATGATGTGAGGCTGGCTGCTCGTGAAGAAAGTTGAAAGTTGTTATTTTCACATTGTCATTTTTCTGCAGAGGACTGCAAATTAACAGTTCTTTTCAAAGGAGAAGTCCTTTCCTAGTAGACTGCTAGAAAGTTTTTTAAGGTGTGTTCTTAATCAAATTTGAACTATTAGTTTGTGTTTGGACTAAATATGCTACTCTTCAGTCAGAATTAATACATCTTCCTTCTAGTTCTGATAGCGAGCCAAGGTCATGTGTTGCCTTTGTAGACAGAATAACTCCACAAGGATCACATCTTGCCAAGCACCACAAATTAGTATTTTCCATTTCTGATTCATGACTATGATAGGGCAAGAAAGGCTGATTTTTATTTTATTTTTTTTTAGTTTTCAGTTATCTTATTTGTGAAAAACTGCTACAGAGATGAGTCTCCAAAGAATATTACCAGGCGCTTACAAATTACCTAGCCCCAAAGACTTGTTTTGAGAAGAGTATCCTCTCCCTCTCATGAAAGATCAGTGAGGAATTGCCTTGAAACAGAATGGTTTCTCTCAAACATTTCTGTCTATATAGCTGCAACATGCTTCTTCCTTGCTGTGACAGCTATGGCCTTTTGGTCAATCGGAGGTTTCCCCAACCTTCTGACAGAGCCTGTGAAATGTATGTGAGGGCATCTGTAGTTATTTCAATGTCTCCTAAATGCATTTCCACACAGGGCCTTGAGGGAGCCCGTTGCTGTGTGTTTCTCCACCCCTTCTCTTGTCCCAGTTCTGCAGGGCTGTAACTCTGCTCAAGTTCAGTGGACAAATTCTTCAACTGTAGAGTCATTAAAAAAAAAAAAATTCAAAGGTTGAAGCCTTTAGGAAATGATCTGTTGGATCCCAAGTACTTTAGAAAATCTGAGACCATTGCAATTGTGCAGTTCCCCTACCTGAGAACTAAAACCCCAATATTTTTTTAAACTAAAATAGCTTGAAATTGTTTATTCTAAAGGACACTTTGGGGCTGTGTTTCTTGTTTGTTTGTTTTAATTTTATTTCTGTTATGACCTAGTTGTAGGGCAGTTACCTCCCCCAGGTCCCTAGGTATTGTTTGAGGCTCACTAACTGATGTGCTCAGGCAGGACAAGAGAAGCTGCAGTCAGCAGAAGAAAGAGCTAGTTACTCACTCTTATAATTTGATAACTATTTGGGCAACTTGCTGTCCCTTTCTCTATTTACATATGTTTCTACTCGCTGCCAAAGCTGTTTTTCAGTTTGTCGTTATTATCATTGTCTCTACTACAGTCTACTTGCAGATAGCTAGTACGCAGAAAGACAGTAGCATGTATTGAAACAAAAATGTATGGGCAAATTGTTGGTTTAGTTCCCTACTGAGGGATAGTTAAGCCATAGAACTGGACATGATGTCTTACTACTTCTTAAAAAATGTGTAATGTTTCTCCTGGTGCTTACAGCACCCTCTGGAAGGTACAGCTACGGAGATCACGAAGTGAAAAATACTTTGTTTGATAGCTGGATACAAAAACATCTTCAATGCTTCCTGACAGGAAAAAGTTGTACGGTTAACATGGAACTGTACTGTTTATCTACTGCAGAGCTGCGTGCTAAGCCCTTCAGGAAGGAGTAACAAGGGCTGCGCAGTCTAGTGACAACGGCACTTGGATGGGAGGTGAGCAGTTCTGAACACTGCTCTGTACATGGTTTTTACCAAATATGCAGTGTTCACAATATATACGTGGGGGGCGTGTGTGTGTATACATATGTAGCTATAAGTGTGTGCGTGTATATATAGGATTTTGGAAAGAGAACAGAATGTTCCCCCTCCCCCAAGTTGAGCACACTGCTTGGTATGACAGATCATTAATAGCATCGTGCTCCTTCTGGCTCCAGAAGAGAAACTGAACTTGGTCTCCAATTTCCTGAATTGAGGATATTAATAAATGCTTTAAACGTAAGGGAACCACTGTTGGCATTACCAGCACCCGGCTGAGAGGAAAAATCGGTCGGGTACTTGTGAACGTTTCTGCCCCTTGACTCCCGGGGAGGGTTTGGGCTGGAGCAGCTCGGAGCATACACGGTATGAGCCCAGGCTGGGATTCAGCGGCCCAGGGAAGGAAGCGGTTCACAGACATTGTGAGCATCACGTTTCACATTGACTAGTTTGAGGTCCTTGCCGTGTTTTGTACAGGTTTTTGAGGTGCCCAGCTGTTCCCCATACACAGTGTGCAAAAGCTTGTCCCCTTATTCTGGGTTTGATTCCAGACCCCTAAGAACTCAGGCGTTTCTGTACTGAACCTGTGCTAATGCAAGGCTCCTTAATTAACACTTTTAATAAACAAGAGCAGTTATTCAGCAGGTGCTATTAATTTCGTAAATCACTTTACCTTCAGCACTCTGTGTCAGGAAAATTAGAGCCAGATCCATTACATCAAACCATGTTCCAACCTATTAGATCATATCACCAGGCTTTTCTTCCCTTGTGGGTAAATAATGATAATCTAGTGCTGTCCCTAGTGCAGAGTTATAATTAAGGTCTTTTGTAGGCAGGTGTACTGTTTATCTATTGTTTAGAGCCATGCCAATATACTGTGGTGAATCTGCTCTCTGGCAGGGGTCCCAATTAGAGGGGTGTGACATCCATCAGAATGCTAATTAGCGAACGCTATTGTATATGTGCAGAATGTAGTACTATAGAGTGTGAATATCCTTATACTTGTCCCCGTGCCCTGTTACAACTATTAGCACTAAACCCAAAATGTGGTGTCCTGAGCTCCCCCCACCCCACCAGCATTTTCAGAGCTGTTGGCATTTTCCCATTTCAGACTGAATTTTTCTGTGTTTCTGGCTTTAAAATGATGAGCGAGCTTTTCCTCCTCTTAAGAGACTGGATCACACTGGCTGTCATTTTACTTGACCACTATTAATGGTGGCGGTGGGAATAAATTTTGTTTTTACCAGAAATTCTTTCAGGTTTTAAGCTTACTTTGCAAATTTGAAAGACGACAGTCGGTTTAGAAATTAGGCTTTATGATCAGTGCTTTGCTTCCTGTTAGCCCGTGAACAATTCCTATAGGATATCAACGGTAGGTTACAACACAAATGCCCAAAGTGCCCCAACTTGTTACTTGTATGTTTAACCAAGTATATGAATACCAACTTTCACTCTCTATCTGGTTTTCATTTTTTGCAGGTAAAATATTTAGTTTTCACAAATATAAAAGTCATACTTTTGGAAAGAGCAATAAAGTATTTTTTAAGTTGAGATCAGGAAATTGAGACCTTCTTTCTCCTGAGCTGTTCTAATAACCACTTTTAGAGGATGCTTGGCATCCAATGTGCGTGCACTTCTACACAATGCTTTCTGTTCCGACTTTTTTGTTCTTCCTGTTATAAAACTCAGAAGTGCTTGGAAAGAATGATCCCTCCCTCCGTGGAAATCAGCTCTACTTTGTCACCACATGAGATGCAAGTTTGTTCTTCTCTTCGTGGTAAAGCTATATAGCTATACAACCATTTCCCTGAGATCTTCAGGAAGTCAGGGTTCTCCATGGAGAACTAACAGCTACTTCAGGTCAGGTCTCGCAGCTCTTTTCTGGCAGGGAAACTCTGCTAGCGTCGCTTTCACCGTGTATGGCAGCCTTGTGAATGCCAGCCAAGGAGCTTGATGTAAGGTAGTGCAGTCTGTAATTTCCTTATTTAAAAAAACCAACCAAAACAAACACAGACCCCATCACCCCCTCCCCCGAAATCCACTTTGGTGGTGGTGGCTGTTGTTGTTTTTTAATGAAGCATGCAGGTAAATGTGGGTTCTTGGCATTATCCACAGCTTGTTCACGTCGAACTGCTATACACCAGCCCATGAGGTGGACTGTGGCATTCATTTTGGTGTAGTCCAAAATTAAAAATAAGAATTAATTATATATGGTATTATTTCGAATGAAGACAAGCCCCCTTCTCTGTAAGGTTGTAGATAGAAGCAGCATGTTAGTGTAAAAGATTTTCCTTGTAAACTCACAGCTGGAATTTATTATGATGCATTTAAAAAGATCCACTGCTTGATTTCTTCAGGCTCATGTATATTTTTGAGGGCTTTTTGAATTTGTAGCTACCATAATGAAGACAGCCTTCTGCACATACACTGCTCTTAGAAAGCAAGTGCTGTAGCTAGATAAGTAACTAACTTTTTCAGACACTGCCTTTAGGGGGAGAAGAAAATCCAAACTTCTTAAAGGTCACTTTATAAACCAGTAGTATGTGTCAAATGCTTCTGCAGCTCTGGACACTCTCTAGTGGTCACCTATAATTGAACATAGTAAGGAAATGTCATATCTTGTCTCTCTGTCACTTGTTCTTTATCTCTCTGAAGGGCCAACTTCCCTCCTCCCCCACTCCCCCACTTGCTTTTGCATTTAAGTAGTTTCATTTCAGTGTCTCTCGTAAAACAATGCTGCAGATGGCCCTACAGGTGCTTTTTTTCTTCTCCACAGCAGAGCAATTCATCAAAGTTATTTCTTTCCCCAATAAGAAAATTTTAGAAAATAGTGTTATGTTTCCATCTTCCTTTTTCTTTAAAAAAAAGAAAAAAGAAATTCAATTACCTGCACATTTGGGCTTGTTTCCCTGGTTTGTACAGGACTTGGCATTAAAAAAGGAAGCGTTTGGTTTATTTCAAGAAGAGTTTGAGATGCACGGTTTTGTCCTGATCCCAGCAGAACACAGTTCAACTCCTAGAGACACCTTTGGCGATATTTCTTGCATTCTGTGCCAGCATCTTCCAGCCTTTCCACCTGCTTCTCTGGCAGCTGGATGGCATGACACGTCACCTCCTTCAGTGGCGTTTTCCTTGCAGGCAACGCTGGACTGCACACGTCCCTTCTGCCACCCTGGGTTTTGAGATGACTTCTGCTGTGCCGAACCGCACAGAGGTACTTGCCCTGTGAACCCCCGGTGACCGTAGGGTGTGTGCAGAGACAGAGAACCCTTCCACCTTCTTGCAGCACATGTGAGGGAAAGAACGGGAGAGGGGGAAGCAGGCTGTTGCCACCAGGTTGGAGATACAAAGCTGTGACACTGAAGTGGCTTGTAGCCATTCTTAGTATGTGAAATTTTGTTTGAATGTTCGATCTTAAATGACGATTACCATGAGACAGTACTAGTATAGCTGGGGAGAAGCTTGTCTGCCTGGAACTTCCTTTTCCATGGTATTTTAATACATTAAGTGGTTAGTTTTGCTTTTATTAACTGGCTCTCTTTAGTATATCTATAAGGAAATTCAGAGATGAGGTTAATCCAAAAGTTTTAGTCAAGTTTTGGGAGAATATTAAATTACCTGTAGAGATGAATTTTATGAGAATTCTGATATGACACTAGCTGAACAGCACATCTATGCTTGCCTGGAGCCTATTAAGCTTTACAGGCACAACATGCTCTGCAAATACTACATCTCACAGCATCCCAGAAATTTAAAATAAGTATGGCCTTAAACTCTTGTACCATGCAGTTATAGTATACCCCATGGTAATGCACAAGACAAGATGTACGTACAAGATGTAAATCGAGTTATTGGAAATGTGCACATATCGTGTCTATCTCTGTCTCTCTTGCAGCTGGGCTGATATTGCTAGTTACGTTGATTTGCAGTTGGACAAATCAGTAAAGAAAATAAGACATAAACCCTGCATACTGATTATGAAAATATACACTTTTAGCTGTGCTAACAATAGGTAGCCAGTGAGAGTTATAAATAACGTTTTGAGACGTTGCACCCAAACTGGGAGCTAGTGCCCTCTTGCCTTCAGCCTTTCAAGTGTTCATTCAATCACCCTCATCTAACTGCTTAGCGTATAACTGTATTTTGTACTTGGTAGCGTCAATTACCTTAGTAATGTATTACAAGTGCCATCGATGAAGAATACAAGCCTGAGCAATCTTGAGCATATCAGAGCTCTGCAGGATCCTGGCCTTGCGCGCGCCTTGCCAGTGCAGCACTGCTCAAGGGTAAAACCAGCCAAATAATCCTTGCAGAACTAATGAGTAACGTTTCAAGTTATACTTGTGGGTCCAGTTCAGCATGCCTGCTCCTCCCTCTCCTTGTGTGTGCACAGTTTGAGACTGCCCTCCGCCAGAGCGTGCTCCGCATACTCATAATTGATCGGTGAAGAGCTTCCAGATAAGACTGCAAATGTGTTCCACCAGCAAGCTGGCGTTGGCGTTGCTGGAACCATGCTGGTTAATTAAGGACTCTGTGGACTTCCAAAGCAGCCTGTTAGCACACCATGGCTTCAGTGTGCTGCTTCTGTCCTTTAGTTCTCCGTTGCTTGCTTTAGCTGCAGAAAGATGGGGCAGGGGCGGTTGTTAAACAGGCCCTGGAGGCATCGCTCTGGAGGCACGAGTGCTCAGTCGAGGTGTGCGAGGAGACACTCCAGGCCACGATGCTCGCTCCCCTCCCACTGTATGCACAGGGCAAGGCAGTAACCGTGGTACTTTCCATTTTTGCTGCTGTGCACGTGGCTGGTAAGGCACCTGCGCTTGCAGGACTTAACTGCAACTTCATAGTGAAATAAGCCCCATGAAGAGCCAGTTTAGTTTTCAGCTACCCAGAGATGGTCTGGTGAGATCCTTCGTTGGTAACTGTCCTTCTACCAGTATTGGGGTTGTTAGCTACAAGATTTCTTGAGGGAAGGCGACTCTTTAAAGCTGATGTTATCAATTCTAAGCTCTTAAAGTGAGTCCTTGCTGGAGTTCCTGGTTAAAAAGGTTGATGTTCTGTGTTGTCTTCAAAAAATATATCAAGTGTTTAAACACAAGAGTACTAACTGCAAGAATACTAATTCTACAAGCTGACTTTTTTCTCCACGTTTCTGTGTGCATCCCAAAGGTAGGACACCTTTTGTAATAAAGAGAAAAAGAGACTGTGACTGACTAATGAGCGTCTGCATCATAATACCTACTTAAAAGGGGTAGGATTAAGATAGAACTTATTGTAGTGCTTGATTTTATAATTTAATATCCTCTCACAACTTCCACAGCTTCCACTTCTTTTGGAAAGATGATAGTAAAGATTAGCATTTTCTTCAACTCTTTATATATATATATATGTATTTTGCATGTTGGCATTTTCAGGTTTTCCTTTTGCCTCCATTTTCTGAATGCAATGAGGATATGCAGTGTGAGGGAATTATTTCATGGTTTTCCTTTCACCTTTTAAAAATTTTTTTGTAAGTGACAGCTTTCACAGACTTACAAATTTAAAAAATTTCATTGGTATAAGGAAAACCATAATTTTTCAGCTTTGTTTCTTGAGGGTGGCAAGGCACACCTGTTTTCTGAAGTTTTTTCTGTTTACTATTTAGTTACTTGGTTAAAACTGAAGGGTTTTAAACTTTTCCAGCACAATCAGAAAGAATCCTAGGTTTGCTGATAGTTTTAAACATATGGAACTTCACATATGGATGATAACCGATTTTGAAAACAGTAATTTTGCAAGAAAGAATGTACTTGCAAGCTATAACTCCCTGAATAATTATTAGAACTTGATTGGTTTCTGTTTTGACATAGCTGACTACCCTTTTTTGATAACATTTTTTGATGATAATGACACATTTATGTTCACAAATGTGGCCATATCAATTGTCTATGAAAATCACGCATACTGTTCAATAGAAGTCTTAAGGATTGTTGCAGGGCACTCAGTTAATGATATGATATTTCATTGCGCCCTTATCAAGGAATGTGCTATGTGATGTGATTAGAAGTGATTTTTTTCAATTAAGGTGTACCAATTTCCAGTTATAACTCTCTTCCTAGCTCATAGTATTTCTTTAGTCTCATTATGGTATGTTACGCAAGTAACCATTGAGAACTATCATTTAGTTCTTTCGCAAGTAACAAAAGCAAAGAACTGAGAAACAAGACCCAGCTACTTTGACAGTTCAACCTTACGTAAACACTTTTAACCAGAGCTTGAAAAATAAAGCATACAGTTTAAACTTCACTCGACCTCCTACATCATACCTATTCCTGCTGCCTTTATTGCAGAGAAAATGCCATTTCACCTCTTGTGGTAATGTTACATCCAGGCTTACAGGACACAAAACTTCTCTTTGCTTTCTAGGGACTCAGTCCTGTAGGAAACAAATATCTGTGCTTTCTTAGCAATAAAGGCTCAACAAATTTTGTTAGAGCTCAGTGCAAATGGAACTATCATGTGCATGTTGAAAGGCTGCTACTTTGTAACAAAAGTATAAGGAAGACTATTACCATTTTATTATATTAATATTCCTAATAGTAATTACACTATATAACGTTCTCCTCATCCTTTTTCTTTTTTTAAATTTGGATTTTATTACAATTCAGATCAGAATTCTGCCATTCTTTCTGCTGTTGGGTAGTAATTTCCTCTGCAAATAGTAACTCAGGCTACTGGCAAAGAAAAGTTGTTCAACATGATTAAGGGTATTGGAATCACCCTAAATTGTTCATCGTGTGCAAATACTATCATATTTGAAGTTCTTGCTTTCTGGAAATGGGGGAAATTGATCTCTTAAAGTGAGTTAGAAATATAATATTAATAAATTGAGATTTATACACTGGAACGCATTCAGTGTAATTTATTTTTCCAGATTATAAGGCATAAGGGATGTTTTTTCTCTGTATCTCAACAGAAATTCAATAGTCTAATAGATGTGCAAAGGATGTAAATTAGTTTGAACTTCCCTTCCTGTGTTTTAATGTATTCAGATATAGCAATCAAAATGTAGACATTTTCCCTGAGTTACTACACTAAAACATGTGATAATACCATAGCTGAAAGACCTCATGGTTGGGTTGTCAAGTAGAATATGTTTTTGTCTAACTCTTATTGGGATGGTTAGCTGGAACATCCACAATGGGAGGGAATGATGGTTTGGGGTCCACGCTATGCCCCATCCCCAATCCCTTATAGTTCAGACTGTGCCTTACTAAATTCACATTTATATTCGGGCTGAGTAGAAATCAGGGGTTGTACACGTATGCAAACTATGGGCTGACAGCAATTCCTGCCCTGGGTGCCTCTAGATGTCTCAGTGATTTGGTGGTGAAGGTGATTACCGGCTCTTAGCCATGGCAATGGGCTTCTCCACATAACAAGGTTGAACTAGACAAAAAGCCTAAAATGCCACAGAATCAGCAATGGCAGGACTCGGGTGGTAAAGGAAAAGATCAACTTTGCTGCAGAACTTGAAAGGCAATTCTGTTTTTCCTTTCCTCTTTTCGACTTCAAAGAAAAAGAAAGCAATGGTGGAGCAGTGAAAGACAGTTTCAGGCAGTCTATTCAAACTATGAGGAAAGATATTTCAAGGCAGAATAGTAGGTTTTGTGACACAGGTTAGACAAATATATATGGGGATGGTTTAACTGCGTAGCAGTGTGCCGGTTTGAAGGTCACAACTACACCAGCTGACAATAGTTGCCTTCTTCCTTAGGTTCCCCTTCACTTCTGAGAGGATGCGGAGTTAACGAGTAAATAGGCACTTCAGGGCATGTAGTTACTTACAAAAAGTTGCCTGATCCTTACAAGTCCTAAATGGACTTTTACCCTTTGCCACATCCATTAAGCCATTGAGTCTCCATTGTGATTGCAGAGCAGAAGCATCACTTGTGCTATGTAAACAAGCTGTAACTACTGTGACGTGAAAAGAAAAGCACGACGTGATTATAACTAATATTAGACATAGCATTGTAATTGTATGGTAATAGGATGTCTGAGATTCCTTATGTCTGGGTCCTTAGACTGTGTTTAGAAGCAAGTGGAGGCAGTGACAGGTTGCCGCTAAGGAACACAATGGAAAAGAAAAGATTAGAATCTTAAGACTTGCAATTATTTACTGAACAAAACATTAAGGGAGAACAACTGTAGAGCAGAAGGGCAATCCATGGAAGCTCATGCTGTGAAAGACAAGGCAAAAGAGACTAGCTAGAAGGGAAAACAATAGAGCTGTCAAAGAAGCTTCCTGCACCCAGGAACAAATAGAAGTAAAGGCTTGACAGGAGATCACGCAAAGTAGCATTTAATACCAGAAAAACAGAGGACTTGGAGATGAGTTAGACAAAGACTAAGGACAGTGGATGAAGAGAGAGGAGGACTGAAAGGGTTGAGCAAAGACAAACAAACCCATGTGAGAGGACTGGAGATTCACACCAGTATGGAGATGAGGTGTCATAAATAACTTTGAAGCATGAAGAGGCCTGTTGCTGGAGCACAACGAGGTGGTGTGCTGTCTGCTGAGAACGAGGACTGCTACAAACATGAAAAATCTGCCATCAGGCAAGTACGATTTTTAGAATGGTTGTCCAGTATGTGTGGCCAAGGTCACATTCTAGCTGTCTTTCAAATTAAGCTTGTTTAGTATCGGAAAATACATTCTTTGCTATGGCTGTCTGACCAAGACCATCTCTTTTTCTCTTATGCACATAAAAACTTCTGGTACCTAAAAGGAATGATTTTGATGTGTGTTCAGCACACTCATGACAAGACCTCTGACAACAGTGGGTTTTCATGGTTGTTTTTTTTTTTTATTAGATCATCTGAGTTAGTTTTACTTGATAAATTCCAGAGGACCTCAGTAGCACATGCACCTATAGGACAAGCAGTTGTTTACAGGGAATCCGCTGCAGCCCATATGGTGTGATAGGAGATGAATGGAGCCTTCCTGACACGCAAATTAAGGGAACAAAATGGAAATTGAGCATGAAAAATGCTTAACAGTGCAACAAAGATAGGATTGCTAAAGAAAATGTATCTATTTTGTAACAAAATTGTAGCTAGAATTGTAAGTTTTAGAAGTGGTCACGTGCCTCTAATTATAGCCCATTGGCCCTACTGCATGAATGAAAGTGAAAAGAATGAGTATCATGTTTTGATCTGAAACAGTTGTTTTAAAGTAGCGTTCAGATGAAGAAATTATAATATGCAGTTATTTATTTCATCATTTTAATACATTATTTACATAGCCTATTATAAATTTATACAGTCTACAGAGGATATCAGGATAATTACATGATTTCTTTCTTAATCTAACAGTTGATAAAAATAGAGTTCAAAAAGAATAAGGCGGCTTTGCTGGGGGAAAAAAACGTTGTGTTCATGTTTGTTTTGCATCTTGGTTAGTTTTGTTATGTTCAGGGTTATTGAACATTTTGTTTCAAGCCACAACAGTGATTTTTAAATTCTTTTTTTTAATCTCTGAATTTTTGACTGAAACTCAAATTTTAAAGGAACTCAGTCAACACTATTTAATCTAGCTCTATAGTGGTACATTTAAAAATAAGAATTCTTCACATCTTTATTGAAAAATTCATAAAGTTAAACAGATCAGAGCAAAAGGAGATGAAATAGAGAAAATTGGCTATGCAGCACTTAATCTGACTCTTCTATAAATCTTTGATCTCCAAGAATTTGTGCGATATGTACTTTTCACTCTATCCTATTGTACTATTTTTCTGGATGCACGTCCCACTACTGGAAACTTCTGTGGCTGCTGCTTCAAGATGACAGACACCATCATACTCGGGTCAAGGAATTTTTATTTCTTTTTTTTTAATGTGGATAAGTCCTACTATTTAGCAGAAGATTTAAAATGCTTTCCAGAAAGATATTTTATTCCTGGGGGCTGTACAGTACCAGCACATAGTGAAATCTTTTACTTTTCCACAATGGAAGCTGAAGACTGAACTCCAGATGGATTAAAGCTCAAGATCTCAAGAGAAAAATGACAGAAGGACTTCTTACTCCCATGTAAACAGATTAAAAAAAAAAGAGGAAATAGAATCATTTAGGTTGGAAAAGACCTTCATGATCATCAAGTCCAACGTTAACCTAATGCTGCCAAGTCCACCAGTAAACCATATCTCTAAGCACCATCTCTATGCATCTTTTTAAATACCTCCAGGGACGGTGACTCCACCACTTCCCTGGGCAACCTGTTCCAATGCTTGAGAACCCTTTCAGTGAAGAATTTTTTCCTCATGTCCAATCTAAACCTCCCCTGGCACAACTCGAGGCCGTTTCCTCTTGTCCTGTTGCTTGTTACTTGGGAGAAGAGACCCACACCCACCTCGCTACGACCCCCTCTCAGGGGGCTGGAGAGAGCGATGAGGTCCCCCCTCAGCCTCCTTTTCTCCGGACTAAACAGCCCCAGTTCCTGTAGCTGGTCCTCACAGGACTTGTGCTCTAGACCCTTCACCGGGTTCATTGCTCTTTGGATGTGCAAAGCAATGGTATTATCAAAAATAGCAAAGTCCCCTCTGACTTCCAGTAATTACTGGCGGCTTTACAGACAGCACGTAGTTTTTCCTATACACTATATTTGGAGTAATGTGAAGAAGACAGATCAGTATGGGTAAGAGCATGACTTAGGATGCTGAGAAATACCTTTTAGGATGGGTGATCTGTTAAACAGAAAACAAATGAGAGGTGCTGGTAGGTTGATCTGAAGTGCTTTTATTCATGCTGGACACGCCAGTATCGCTTTACCCTAGGACAGAGGGCTGCCATCGTAATGGTTTGCTCCTGAGTAGTTAGAATAACAGCTTCCCCTCCCTTCTGTTTTAAGTTCCTTCACCTTGTCCTCCCGCCCCAAAATAATTACTTCTTCATTTTTATTCACTGTTATGTTAAGGATTCTGTTGCTGTACAGAGGTAAATAGGAGGGAAAAATGACTACCAGAAGCAAGAGTATACATCTGGTAAAATTTCAGAGTTGCCCAAGTGATTAGGAACCACGTGTTTGGTGGTTGTTTTTTTTACGCTGCATAGTTTTAAGTTGTCATTCTGAAGCAAGGGAGATAGATGCATCTTGAGCAGAAAAAGCACGGGTGGGTGAGGATGAGATAACAGAAGTGAAAGTAAGATGACATTTTTGGCTAAGCTGGTAAATTTCCCACATCAAAATATGACTGACTTGCATAAGTACAATATCTGCACCATGACTACTACAAAACTGAAAATCTGGGTAAAGCAGGTATCAATTTCCTAACGTATTTTTCCCTTTATTTTGGA
>JANZLQ010000007.1:3934476-3956348 GCA_026212715.1 Elanus axillaris
GGGGGAGGGGGAGGTGCTACACTCTTTAAGAATGGATTCAAACAGAAACCAAGTCTTGATTGGACTTTGGAACTATTAGTGGAGGGCTGTGTTTTTTCCTGGTTTGTGGTGGGTTTTTTTTTTTCCTTTTTCCCTCGTTAGCTAGGAATGAACAAACCCAGAACTCGGGTAGACTTCAAAAATCAAAAGCAAAACATAAAATGGGTGAAATGGTATAGAATGTGACATTTTAGTTAATGCAAACTAAGTAAAACATTTTCACTGCTCAGATGTGTCAACTGAATTTAATGGATAGAAAGATTCTAAAGCCAGCTTAAACTTCAATTTGAATAGTATCTTAGTCACTGTTTGCACATTTGTGCTCTAAATTTTAAACACGTAAGGACAAGACTATGCGCTCATGTCAAGACCAATTTTTAAGAGCTTTGTTAGTATAGATAGATGTTGCTAGAAGGTGAAGTTTCATGTGTGTATCAAACCCTCTGAGTTGTGCTTTGCTCCTTCAAACATTGCTAAGTGCCATTTAAATACTGTGTGAGTCTTAAGAGGCTTGGATTTGCAAGTCTTGAAGCTGAAATGTTGAATGGAAGTTGAAATCGCTAAGAGGTCCTGAAGCTGAGATGGATTGAACTGTGGGTAAACATGTTCAAATAGTATTAAATACCTGATTTCTGTATCCATTCCAGCAAGAATTTGAAGATTAAATTGACTTTTGAAGTATATGTTAAGTGTAGCAACTGAACTACAGCAAGGAGGGAGACGCCTCTGTATGATGTACTCTATTGAAAATGCTGATATAGTTGCTCTCCTGATGAGACAAAAGGACATATCAGAAGGGCAGAGTAGATAAATCACACAAACAAGGCAAGCTCTAAAAAACATAGGGCTTGGCAGAAAAATGGAGTAATGGAATCCATTTAAATGAAGTGTTTTATTTAACTAGTGTCAGACAGGAATAATTTCTAGGCATCACGACCACAATAAAGTTAGGATTTAAGAGATCTAAAAGGAGAGTTTTTCTGAATGCACGTCTTCTACAGGAGTGTTTTCTCATGTGCAGAAGGCATACTGTGGAAGGATGGAAAAGCCTGAAGGTGGTATTGCCATTAGTCTGTGGTCAAGAGAAGTAAATTAAAAGACCCAATGGAGAAACACTGAAGAAGGCAGTCAAAGCAAAACTGTCCATTCTGGTGCAGTGCAACGGTATTCTAGAGATGCTTTGTTCAGCTTCCTCGTGGTCAGCAGCCTTTTCCTCCTGGGCAGAACTGCAGCTGTATCTTGATATTTTTTTTTCTGTCATTAATGAGAGCGGTATTTCACTCTAAGGGCCTGATCCAGCTCCTGCTATTGATTGACATGAAGTCCACTGAGAGCAAGAGTAGGCTGTGCCAGAGTAATGTTTCTTGCCAACGGTAGGAGTCTGGTAGATGTATGCTTTAAGTAGCAGCATACTGTGAAAACCTGTCAGGCCCTCGTATTCACAGGTAAGTAGTCTCTAAGAAAATTCAGAAATGTAATTAAAATATAGCAGCGATTCATAAAACCTGGTTCAAGAAAGTACATTTCACTTGCAGATCAAAGTTGAGACAAGATTGGGGGGGAGGGGTGTTTTCATTTGAAGTGGGCAAATGTAGGGATATGCAGAAAGATTCTTGTGCAGAATTCAGCTTAAAACATTGGAGATCAATGGTTTATCTAAAGGGCAAAGGAAGGTAATACAATGAAAAGGCTGTATGGGGACAGGCTGAACACTTATCTGGCCTGCTGTCTTGTCTCTGACAGTGGCTGGGGGGGAAATGCAAATGCTCGAGGGAGAGTAATAAGACTACCGAGGCAAGTGGGTAGTAATACTTTATCACTTTCCCAGCCTCAAACCGTTTATAACTTGGAAAGTTACTGAGCTAGAAGGGCTTTCTGTGTGTTTTTTAACCCTCAAAGACCTTCTTTTGCATGAAGATACCCAGGCTTTCCTTGAACTTGTACTAACATGCAGCACCTTGTGGCCAGGAATTCCACAGCTTTGTTACAAGCTGTGAGATGAACCACCTACTTTTGGTTATTTTTAAAGTTGTCACCTAGTAATTTTTATCTGGGATAACTTAGCTAGCTCTTGTATCAGAAGAGGTGGTGGTCTTTCTATATTTTTTCACTCCACAGCATTCATGATTTAGTAGACGGCTCGTGTGTATCTTTTTCTTTATCCAGACCAACAACCCTGTACCTATGCATTCATAGAATAATTCAGGATGGAAGGATTTTAAGAAGTCTTCAAGTCTGACCCCACTTCTTTGTACAGAATCCATCTAATCCTTTCATCTTCCATTTTTGAAGACTTTCCAGTTTTACTAGAGCCTGTGTAGACAGGGGATCATGCTGCACAGTCCTTGAAATGCAAGTTCACTATGAGACTGCAGAGTGCTATAATGGTGTTTTCTTATTTGTTCCTAGATATTTGTAACTATTTGTCTCTCCCTTTTTTCTTTTTTTTTTTTTTTAACTAGGCTCTTTAAACTGCAGGACGTGCGAGAAAAAGGTTTATATGTGATAAATTTGTGCTGGTAAAGAAAAGCATGCAAACTTTTTCTGTTAAAGCACAGGTACTTGTTGAAAATTGGAACATAGAAAATACATTACACTTCAGTTGAGAGCTCGCTGTATCAATGGAGTTTTATAAGAAAAGTAGTAACTGTCTTTCTACTATTAATATTCATAATGACAAGATTAAAATACAAGACCTTGTACTTGCATGTTATTAAAGATAGAAGATGATGGAGGAAACATATCACGGAAAAACTCTCCCTTAATTACTTTTAGAACTGGGGGAAAGGGTAAAATTACAGCATTTTGCAGTGAATAGCACAGCATATGTTTAAATTGTGGAATTCATTATCCACCCAAGACTTCTGTTGTACATATTGTAAATGGCAAGTCTATAACCAGGCTTTAGAAAATCTGAAATTTTATCCTAGGAAAGTAATTTTATATCTCTAATGTAGACCTGTTGCAGTGGAATTTTGATAACATCGCATTTAATTTGGATATGCTTCTGACGACATAGGTCATACGCTTTCATAGGTATGCCATTTTTGATCACGGCGGTAGCGATATAAAGATGGCCGAGACGTAGACAAGGACTCAAATCTAATGGTATTAAAGGGAATAAACTACATAAAGGCACATTCGGTGTCAAAGAATCTGTAAAGCAGAGGCTGTATATCACACAAAGACTAAGGTCATATCAGACTAAACTTTCCCCTTGCTTAGGGCAAATAAAGCTTTTGCACCAGGTGAGATGTGACGATAGCAGCTATAGAGCCCATTACCCATTCATCCTTTCACATCTGCCAGCACTTTTCAAGGAACGTAAAAAAAAGTACTTTTTCACCAATCAATTCTGTGAAATACTTTTTCACAGAACTGTATCTGAACAGAGTCTTCGTGCTGGTCATGGGTATTGCTCAATGCGGTCTAGTGTTCATATAAACCTTATTTAAACATGTGCACCAAGTTTGGGCTTATCTTTAAGGTCATACACATAGCCCACTGAGGAATAACATGGTATTGTTGGTGATTGTGCTTAAATGTAGACAGCCTACACAGATGCTGATCCTCAGTGAAATGAGGAAACAAGACCTGCCTACTGTGGTGAAACCTTAGCTTGATTATCTTTTCTAACTCTTTGCACAATACGTCATGGAATTTGTGACTAAAGGAATAAAGTCTAGGAAAATTTCACTGACAAAATGATAGGAAGCTTAGGAAACTGTACGGTTTGGAGAAGTCTTGAAGGTAATGAATTTTGGGATATAAAGATCGTAGGAGATAAGATGATATGCATATGTGAATTAGCTGCAGTGGTAGAATGAATTAAGTATTGTCCATATTCTTCTATGCATCAAACACAGCATGATGGGCATAAAATAAAGATGTTTTTTTGTCTTATGCTAGGAGAAGTTTTGAAGTAGCTGGAAGGAAGGCTTGAGGAATCTGTATCACTAGAGGTTTTGGAGGTTGCAGAAACAATATAGAAATACTAGTTACTGCTTTGTTATCAGGAGATGGTTTCTTGCAGATATTGTCTGTATGTTCGTTTTTTTTACACAGGATAGTAGAGCTGCAGTAAAGAAGTGATTTTTAGCTCCATTATTCCGTAATAAAAGTAAAGTTGACACTGATTCTGTTGCACTGCACAGTGATGTTGGTATTTAATGGAACAACAACCTGAAGATAATGTGGAAAAGAGACCTAGAAAATGATTGACAGATTTGAGAAAATGTAGTAATGGGCTGTTTTATTCTAATAGAAGAATCATAATAAGAACTAATAATTGAAAGCAGAAGATGCATAAACTCAAATTAGAAATAAGACACAGATTTTTATGCCGAGAGTGATTGACCTTTGAAACAAACTGCAAGGGGGAAGTGTGGATTGTGTATTTCCTGAAGAATTCAAATGAATACCAAATGTTCTTTTTGCCAGTTGAGCTCCAGTTAGGCTTGGTAACAGCCCCCACATAGTCTAATCTTTTTTAGAAGTAGAGCTGATGTTTGGTTTGGGTTTTGGGAGTTGGTTTGTTTTGGTTTATTTTCATGAACAGTTATCTCAGGTTTGGCTTTTTCCACTCACCTTGCTGCCCCCACAGTATCATTGGATTCTGGTTGGTATCAGTCCCTGGTTTAAATAGAATGTGTAACCAGCAGGTCATAGGAAGCAGTAACACTGGTTCAGAATTTGGATGTAGGAGGGCTGAAATAAGCATAGATCATTTTTGTCTTGTTCTGTTGACTATAGTCAAATCATGGTTATTGGCATGCTACAGGGAAAATGGGCAAAAGTTTAATTGCTAAAATACTAGAAATCTGATTAGATGGTGTAACGATGCCTTAAAGACTATGAATATATCCGTATCCAGCTACTACTAGGAGATGGCAAGGGTGTGATTACCTCTGTTTAGTAATTTGCACCTTGCCTGACTTGATAATATTATTGGTCAATTTCTTAAGTAATAAAAAGTAATAAAATATTTTTTTCTTTTATGATATCTTGATTTTGGTCTTTAAAGTTCACCTGTAAATTGCACTATAAATTTTATGTGCAATGTCATTGTTCAGTATTAAATCCAACGTTCTGTGCAGTACTAAATCCAGTGCTGTAACCCTGACTGTAGCATACAGAGCATTGTAATCAGCCTGATGGCATCACACAACATTCACATTGCCAGGCTCCTGTAGACCATTTGACTGTCATTTAAGACTGTAGTCATGGTAAGAAAGGTCTTTTTTCAATTGCCCTGCGTCTTTTTGTATGTATAAGAATATAGCAGCATTTTTCAAGTGTAAAAGTTTAGCAGAAGTAAGAAACGAAAAAGTTTAGGGGGAGAAGAAAAAATAACCCATCTTTCCTTACTTGACATTTTGTTATTAGGAGAACTCAGCAACAAATATTAAGTTCAGGATTCTTTGCTTGGTTAGACGGCTTATTTACTACCTAGTTAATATTTGTGTATTTAGTAGTGCCTAACAGCACAATCAAAGCTTGCCCTGCATACAGTAAAAGCTAGTCCCTGGCTCCGGAGTCATACAGTTGAAGTGTCAGCTTGTAATACTCTTGCTCATTTTGCAAAGATATATACTTTGCAGATAGTCATTTTGGATTAAGTGAAGTAGTACTCAGAAGGAAGAAAGGATGCGAAATGTGGCCCTAAGGATAAGATTCATCTCCCTTAAATTAGCTATTCAAAGTGCAGTTAAACATTTCCTACTTGATCCCTTTTAATATTGATTCAGCTCCCTGGCCCAGGCAGACACTTCACTTGTATATCTAATGTACTGTACTTCGAACAGTTAGGAGCTTGACTTATGCAGTGCACTTCTGGGCTCTGAGACTCCTGCTATGATTCTTAAAGCTCCCAGGTTTTCCCTGCATTGGTTTCTTCATAGATGTCTACTGTTTGCTGTACCTGTCCCAAGTCCGTTTTATAGAAACATAGAATCATTTAGGTTGGAAAAGACTTTTAAGATCATAAAGTCCAACCATAAACCTAATGCTGCCAAGTCCACCACTAAACTACGTCCCTAAGTGCCGCATCTTCATGTCTTCTAAATACCTCCAGGGATGGTGACTCCATCGCTTCCATGGACAGCCTGTTCCTTTTTATTATTTTGCCGAGGTATTAAGGTATTTGAGCTATTCCGTTCCCAATAACCCCCTATAAGATGAGGCCCAGGGGAGCAAAAGAGTTACAGGGAGAACAGAGTGACCAAGCTGAAAAACATGACAGTGCTTATGTCTCCCGGTGTTGCCTGTCAGGATCATCTGGAAGCAACAGATGGTCTCTCTCCTGCCCACCTCATTTCAGAGTTGGTACCTGAAGTAGAGGTTGCTTGCTACCTGGTGCAGAGTAGAGGTCTGAGGCAGCAGGGCAGCTATTCTGGATAATTAGATATTTGATGCTGGTATGCCATCAGTAAGAAATAGTGGGAGCAACAGGAAAAACTCTTTCACATGAAATGACGTGTGGGGAAGGAGAAAAGGGAATGTGCCGGAGAAGACTGTTCCGCAAAGACTCATGCTTCCTTCTCCTTTATGAGAGAACTCCATGGGAAGAAGGTGACCTTCAGAAACCTTTTCGGAGGCCTTCCACAACATTTCAGAAAACAAGGTGTGTGATTTCCCTCACCAAGTCTCAGACGGGGAGAAATCCCCAATTTACGTAGTCGTGTTCTACAAGCATCTAGTAACTCCAAAGATGCTTACAGGTGTTCGATCTCACAGGCTAAGCACGGGTCTAATCATTGCTCCTGCTCCTACGCCTGCGTGAGCCAGCCGTGTAATCCTGAAGTGTCTTTGCTTTCTCTTGCTGCTGGTTTCCCTATACTTAATATGAAGACCATAATATCTAGCCAATTACTTTCTGAAATTCAGTGCATGGATGTCACTAAATTTAGTCCACTATTTGAAAGAACTAAAATTATCTAGAGGATGACCTGATCAACACTGCTAACTAACACCCATCTACTTGCGAAGTGCTCAGGCATACAGTTAACTACTGTATGTTTGGATTCATTATGCTAGAGCGGGCCTGCATCTATCTCTACAAAGATAGATTATGTAATGCTTAGGTTTATTCTCTCTCTCTCAGACCTGTGACTGTTGTAAATCTCAGATTGTTATAAATCTCTGCTGTAATTTCTATTATACCAGACTGGGAATTGAGTTTTTCTCTTGCGTGCTTATGGTAATGAATTGCGGGTTACCAAAATTACCACTTATTGTATCCACCAAATGCAAGCCACTAACCGACAAAATTACCAATTACTATAATGCAGGTAATTGTTTTCCTTGCGGTTTTAACTCTTCTTTTATGGGATTCTTAATTCCTTTAGATGTTGTTGGTATCTACCTAGCCAGCAAAACAAATAGATCTGCTGCTGCTTCCTCACTTTTAATGATTTTTTTTTTTTTTAGTAGATGTTTCTTATTCATCTTGGGTTCTTACGTGTTTTCTGAGAAAGTTTAAATGGAGTTTTCCACCTTGGAATAAATGTACCTATAGAATAAGTATCCATTTTCTGGAAGGTTTTCATTGAACAGAGTTTGTATGCAGAAGAGCTTATGCAAAAAAAAAAAAGGGGGAAAGTATGGAAACAAATAGTGTATAAATATCAAAACATGAAGTATTAAGTCTAGATATAACTTGATACTTTTGTCTTTGTAACTACCTTCCTGCAGAAATGCTATTATATGCTTCCCAGATAACTTTTAGCGAGCTACTTAAGTATTTAACCAAGTGGTTTTGGTGTGGGGTGAATAATGTAGACAGGAATCTCTGCCTCACAGGTATGTGCTTAGGGATAATCATCTGGAGACCCTAATCTTGCATTTCTTATCCGTAGCACATGTGCCTTCCCAGTGATACTGGCACTTGTATTTGAACCATTCATCCAGAGAGGACAGCCAGCTCTGTTTACCAGTGAAGGAGGAGAGAAGGCACTCTCCTCTTTAATTTGTCCCACCTTGGTTTCCATGTACTTTGAGCTCTCCCCGAAGAATACAAGTTCAGAAAACTGGTAGAGAGACAAGGCTTCAGTTTTGCAAGTGGTGATAGAAAACTTTCTTGCAGCAACTCAGGTTAAAGTTTGAGGAAGGCTTCTTTTAAAGCATGTCACTTGGCCCACAGTGTCCCATCCCTGTTTAAATAGGCATTTTAGTGGTACAGGCATGGCATCAGTCGTGGGTCTGACTTGCAAGCTGAAGTTCTCCGGAGGTGCCACTGCCAATATTGCTACCGGGATATTGGAGAGAAGCGATGCCTTCTGGAGATCCATAATGCAAACTCTTAAATATGTTTGTAAGGACTGTAGTGAGGTGCGATTATATTGTTTCTCACGAGCTAAAAGCAACCTTTGTCTATATTGAATCAAATATTAAGTGTTTTCCCACTGAATGAAATGGTCTGTCTTATCTGTAAAGGCCAGGTGGCAGATTTTGTTTGCTCATCCTCTCTTTGAGGAATGTATAGACAAGTTGGTCTTTCTTGCAAAATCTGATAAAAAGCTTGTCGCTTCTTTTGCCCTAGAATTTTAACCAAATAAACTGCTCCCTGCTTGTGATAGTGTTTACGGGGGGAAGCCTGCTGCTGTTTGCTTGTGCAGTATGGACACATACTTAATCTGTTGGGATGAGAGATGCTTCCAGGTTTATAGGGCAGTGAAATGGTCAGCAGGACCCCCTCTGTGTTCAGCTCCAGTTTTTCTTACTTTTATGTAACCTTTCCTTTTTTTTGCTTAGGTAAAAACATTTTTAAATGAGAAAGTGCTGCCGGCGTAGAATACTAGGTATATTTTCTCAAGCTTAAATCTTATTTAATAAAAACAAGTTCACAAACATTTAGACGTAACATCCATGTGCCGACCATAGCAAGTAAAAAAAGTAAAACATAATCTTTTCTAATTTCCAATGGAAATAAACTCTACTCATTTTTAAGGTTCCGCTATGTTTCTAACCTCTCTCTTCAAAGGAATGCTTTCTCATGCTATATACCATGTGTTGCCTTTTGTTCCTGTCTTTTTCCAGCATGTCCGAAATCCACAATTATGCAAAACCGTGATTGTCTGTTATGTTTCAGTTCAGGCTTACAAACCCTGTCTAGATATAGTTTATGTGAGACAAGGTAGCTGAATCTTTAGTCAAATATCAAGGGCTAAATTCATGCTGTTGATTTGAATTTGTCACCTGCCTTCCTGCACTTTTCTCTACACTAATTTATGTAGTTCCATAAGAAGTTTAACAGTTGCTAAAAAGGAAAAGTTGGTTCAGAAAAAATAAAGGTCACTCAAATCAAGACACAAAAATACCGTATGCGGCTAGAAAAGGCTCAACCATTTAAAAGGTCAGATTAAATAAGACACACTGTGGGGTAATTTACCACCCCCCCAGTTGCTTAACTGTTATAAAAGCTCAAATGCAAGCTCAGAGGTGAAGGAGCTGTGTGTTTTAGAAACAGTTTCCGAAGCAAAATTTGATGAAGATTGATGTCTCTTCTGTAAGTTGCCCTTCAAAGATACCTACCCACTTCGTAGGTGAATATCTTTGTGCGATGATCACAAAGCAGTTGTATCAGTTCTCGGGCCTCATAAAGCAAATACTCTCAGATAGAATTATAAAGGGACAAAGAGGGAAGGAAGTTTAAGAGCTGCCTCGGTCTTTGGTGCATCTGCCCTTGAATTTCTGTGTGTTGACTCTGAGTGCTGACAGATTGAAAGCTGTATTATGTGCTGCATGTTTGCAACTGATTATTTGTTTTTATTAAATGCTTCTTTTTTCCTTATTCTCCTTTGAGAAAAGTAATGTATTTCTGTTATTTGTAGTGTATGTCAGTGAATGCTTTAGGAATGTCACATCGTCAAAGAGCTTTCCTGTGTGCATGTCGTAAATCAACTGGTTTACATCTATCTTTTCCCTTTTACAGAGAAAGGTTCAATGAGATGTTTTCCGAGCAGTTCTGTTTCAAATGTAATTCTTACCAGTTTAGAACAACTCTTTGGGGGTGGTTCAGAAACTGGTAGGTAATATTCTACTTGCAATGAGAAGAGTTGTATGTTTGCGTGAATACGTGCATGAGGTAGTAAAAGGTGATTATGTTGATCATAAAGAGAGTTACCTTGGTGAAAGGAAAGAGGAGGAGATAACACTGGCTCTTAAACATGTTTGAGTCTCAATTTGGGAAAATCAGGCGAAACTTGGGGGAAATTTTTTTTCTGTCATAAGAAATTTCTTGTATTTGGTTAACCGGTGTTTTTGCCCAGTTTTCTTCAATGTTTCTGTAGAACAACTGGAAGGTTAATGAGGAATTGTAAGTCACAGTAGGATAGTTGCATGCCTTATTTCAATTATTGTTTAGCTACCATTAAGGAGTGTTTTCTGTTGCAGTTTAATGCTTTTGTACCTACAGTGATTCACACAAGAAAGGGGGTTTGAGGTTTGGTGTTTGGTCGCGTGTGTGTTTTAGGAGGGATTGTTTGTTTAGTTTTTTACTTTTCTAACTTTCATCCAACTTCTGTCTGAAAGGTGCTGTTTCAGACCACATGTAAACCACGCTGGTAATCCTGAATCTGCACTAAGTAGGCACTGAACAACAAGCAGGATTTGCTAGGAACTTACAGACCCTTAAACAGTATTGAATTTCCCTCTTCCAGGGGCTGTTTTTCTTGCAAAGTCTTTGCATCAACAGCAGAGCTGGTAAAGAAGTGAGAGAGCTGCCTCCTTCCTTTGAAGGCTGGGGAGCCTGGCCACGTGCTCTTTGGTGGAGGTGGTTCTACAGTTCTCTTCTTGGTACAAGGGATTCATCTGCAGGACACAGAAGAAGCCTGGGTTTTTTTCTCTGGTTTCAGGACTTATTGAAAACAGATAAATAGAAAATATTGTTCCACTGTGTGAAGCCTGTGTCACATAAGTGACTGAATTTTGAGGGGTTTGTTTATTGGTCATATTCTAGGCAGAGAGCATCTCATTGCTTTTTATTCTGCACTAGTTTTATTGTATTGTATGTAAAGCAAAAGCACTGAGAGCTTAGCTTCATACCCTCTCATGTTTCAGGTCAACACTAAAGAGGTGTATTTACTCACTTAAGTTATGCTGCCACCTGAAATATTTTTAGCAGTTGTTGCTTTTTTTTTTTACTTAAAATAGGCAGTTAACTTGAAATATTCTGGTAAAGATGATTTTTATTTTTCTTCCACAGTTCTGCCCATCAGCAGCCCATCAGGGTTCAGTTTGCTCCATCAGCTTTGACATTTCAACTTTGTCAAATTTGTTTTCTGGTTTCCTGGACGCAGCAAACTGCTGCTGCCTATTAAGTTTGATGCAACTACAAACTTGGTGTTAAATTAGGAACTGATGGTTGTCATAGCAGGATGGAATGTTCCAGCTGAATCGCAATATGTATTTTATTACAGTATATGCTTTCTCTGACATAATCAAACACCCCAGTTCTGAAGAAAATTTGGTGCAGGAGAATTCTGCAGTACCTATGAAATTCACTAGTGTTGGGGGCCTATACTTGAAGGCTAAAGTACATGTTAATTAATAGGACCTTTAGCATACATTTTAATAGGATAGGTAAATCTCATCTGGGTTCTCTCTTCCATGCTACTCAGAGCACTTCTTTTAAAAGAGCTGACATGAAAGGGATACCTACGTGTTCATAAATATAGTATATACGAAGTGCCTTTGAATGCAGAAAAAAAAAAAACCTAAAATATCTTACATCAGTGGGACTCTCCTAGATTTTCCTCATGCTAACATGGTATGTGCCTTCATTTTTTTTCTCATGAAGTTTAAAACAACTTGACACATATAATTTACAGGGCTTGATTATTTTTGGAATGACATTTTTGCTTTAAAAGTGTACTTTTTCAGCTACAGGATATACTATGTTGTATTGTACTTGGTGGCAGCCTTGAAAAATATTTTTGTATGCTTTTCAGCCTTCTCCAGAAAGCACAAACAATATCCAATGTATTGGAGACCATGCAATACAACTGGTAAATACTTGAAGCAAGAGCTCCAGTAGTTTCTCTGTATACAAAATTGCTTTATAATTCCAAAAATAGATCATTTTGTTCCTGTAACACTACAGTAGCCTTACAGTTGTATTTAAGTGTTTTTCTTCATCTCAGACTAATTGGATGTAGTTCTATGAATCTTTTCAGTATTCTCAGAAGACAATAGACTCTACAGTCTTGTGCAAATCTAAGTTCCTATACCTTGGTGATAAAACTAAGCAAAGCAGAGCAGTTCTGTTTAATGCTTGTCTTAGTACTTTTTTTAAGAATCTAAATCTGCTACTAAAGATGCGTTTTTCTGACCATGTGCTATGGGGTAAAATTCCCCAAATAGCATGCAGCTTTCTGATACTGACTTTCTACTGGGAGGCAATCTTGAGGTGTTCACCACTTCTAAAAATAGAAGGAATCAAGAATTTTTCATCAAAATGCTCTAATCATGGGAGATTTCAGATACTTTCTTTAGAGTCCAACCATTTACAACTTCTTCTGCAGTTTCAGTTGGATGCACTATTCTTTATCACTACAATTCAATGTAAACGAGCTTTATGCTGGGCGAGCAATTATAGTTTCCTGGTGACTAAAGCCATTTCTGTACATGGCAGCATGAGAAAATTCAGAATGAAAAATTGTCTAAATGATAAACAACACGAGTTTGACACTTTGACTGAGACATGCCAAACAAACTTCTGTGTTTTAAATTCAGTAATTGGTTCATTGTGCAGATAAGAGAACGTAGTAGATCCAGTAAGTGTGGCTTTTGTTAGGGCATTTTTCATCTTTGCCAAAATAACTTTGTTGGTTTGCTGCTTTGTTTTGTTTAACGGTGTAATGCTCACTGAAACATATGCAGTGCTACACAATGGCTAGAGCATGTTACACTGTATTAAACTTGAATCCCATTGTGTGTGCCATAAGGTAATGTCACTATGATATGGTACTATATTATTACCCTGCACTGCTTTCATGGTCCAATCCAAACCCAACTCGGTTTTCAGTATCTACTACTCCTGTTTTACAATAAAATCAGAAACAAACATATGTGCAAGCCAGCTATTGGATTCTTCTGGCATGACCTACTAGGTTTTCAATAAACCCATGCTGTTTATTGGGTTTCACACATTTACTCCCACATGTTCACATACCGTCTTCCTTACTATAGGCTGGATTACTCTTGCTAAATCATAAAGAGCTGTTTCCACGTTTCAATCATCGATAAGCACATCTTCCTTCTGCTAGTCCTCTGTTATTTCTCCTGTTGCCTGATTTCCTGAAGACCATTTTTATGGCAGTGGGACTTCTTGGGGCTACTTGTTTAAGGAGCAGCAGGTCCCCACTTGAAGGTGGAGCCCATCTCGGAGAACTGAGCTGTGCAAACTCCTGAACCAGCACAGAGGAGGAGGCAGTGTTGGGAGGTGACAGGCTGAAGGGACTGGTGGGAAGCCTGAGCAGGATGGGAAAAACTGGAACTGAAGATACTGCTAACACAATAGCACCGTGGTTCATTTTGTCACAAGCTGCAGTTAGGTTTTAGCTCTTGTATTACAAGCCACTTCCTCATTTTTGCCTTGTTACAGCTGCTTAACAATCAATATATATTTTTTTATTATTATTTGGATCGTGCCTAACTTATGGAAAGGCATCCAATTTCATTCTGAAAGCTCAAATGCTCCTCTTCCTTGGCGTTGTATGGGAGTTGTGAATTCCTCTCAAACCTCAAAAACCCTGTATCTGATTCAGAGCTTTGCCCTGCTTGAGTCCCCCACTGAGCATGATAATCCTGACTCGGTATTTTAAGTCACTAGTGACCAATACAAACTCTAGTACAGCTAAATAGTCTTAGTGGCTGATGAAAAATTTGGATCAGGCCTTCAGCTGAATGAGCAGCATTGAACCGAAGTTTTAGCTGGAATGTGAGAAATGGCAAAGGAAAAAAAAAACAAACCCCTTATTTTTGGATGTTTGAATGGCTTCTAAATATTTTGTTTCCTGTCCATGCATTACGGCCATTTGCCTTTTACTCATTTTAGTAAGGACAGTGTTTTGCCAGGGAGACTATTTCTAAGCTATGAACGTTGAGGCTGTGGGTAGAGTACCTCTTACTGATTAAGGCAAGGCGACCTCCGCTCCTGTTCAGAGTTAAGAGTGTGAAGGAGTAGGCACTTGGCTTACCCCAGCCACCTCTGTGACTCCAACCAAATCATAGAAAGCCTTTTCTAATTGCCAACCTTTCTGACTGAGAGTAAATCGGTTGAGGGGGGAACGGAAAGTAGAAGAAAATCTGACTTCGGTTCCTGCTCACAGCAGGAGGTAGGCAGGTCTTTCCATGGATGAGAAGAAATTATTTCTGCTCTGTCGCTCTTGGGTACACATGGAAGTTAGAGAAACCAAGGTATTCTAATTTTTCTCTGTCTGTAGGGCAGTTTGCATTAAAACAGTACCCCCAGCCCCTTGTGTGAAGTTAGGTCAGCCTCTCGAAATACTTAAATAGTGTATGATTAAAACGACACATCCAATGGCTTAATAATAGATCCCAAATAGTTGGAGAGCAAAGGAACAAGTGAATTAACTACCAGTTCTTACCGATTAATTGGATGGAATTGTTATTTTTGTGGATTTTTTTTGTTTGTGTAGTGGGAAATAACAAATTATTGTATACTGTGGTCTGTTCAGGGTCTGTTTAAGTGTAGAAAAATATGACAATTTTACCAAATAGAAGAAAAATTCATAGCAACAATTAACAGGTTAAGTGGTTACAAAAGTATATGTTAGTTCCTGTACCTTTAAGACACTTGCTCTCATCAATATACATTTTGAGAGGGAAAGCCCTAAATATGTAGATATACTTTGTAGCAAAGTATCTGTGCAGATAAGTGAACATGACGAATGTGTATGAAAGAAACTGTGGACCATTTGGTAAGGTTATTAAAAAATAATAATCTTTGCTAGATTAGGACAACATGCAGTACTATTCTAGCCAAAGTGCAAAAGAGATTTTTTTTGTCCCTTTCACTGCAATGTGCAATACATACATATATATTCATATATTTATAATGTTGTTCTCATGTACTGGAAAGTAAAAGATATTTATATTCCGAGTCCTAATTTTAAAAAGTTTTAGGACTGATCACTGCTGGCGGATATAATTCTTATTTTTTAAGACTCTTCTTATTTATTATACGTGTCAAGCGAATACTCCTGTTTGTTATTTATTCTCTCTCTGTACTAATCTTTGAAACAAGAGCCTACTTGTGATAATGGGTTTGTATGTGGATCGGTGGTGTCATCATGAAAGGGTGACATTGAAGTTAAACTACTAAAGAGGGTCTCGGGGGAAGTGAAGCTAATTAGTCAAGTTAAAAAGGGATAATTCGTTGCAGCCTTTGTCTTAGAAATACGTTTCAAAGTTTCATTTCCATTTCAGAGTTGCAGACTAACATGTAGAATTACCATGATGCATGTAGCTGGAGAGTAACAACCTGGTTCTTTCTGATTAGTAGCTGAACGAGATTCTTAATGGCCTGTGAGTCCCAGGTCATCATCATTTAAAAAAACCTAAAGACCTCACTTCAGCATGATCCCTCCCAGTTACTTGGAACATGTTTTCCTTCTTTGCTTTTTTTTCCCTTGTTTTCTTACAAAGCTTAAAAAATAATATGCACATACTTATAAAAAAAATAAAATCTCTGCCTTTGAGAAACTTGGCAGTTGAAGTTCTGCATGGGATTGTGTAGCAGTAGGTTAGCTGTCTCTCTGTGTTAACAGAATATAGAAAGTATGTGAGCAATCAAAATGCCTTCCAGTTATCTTTACCAAAGAGTGAGCTGGTGAGAGCTGTGGCAATCAGTATAATTGAGGTTTTGTTTTAATTCCCTCTAATCAGAAGTGAAAACTTTCTGAATAGTTTCACTTTGGGTAGATAACTTTTGATCAGCTCTTTCAAGCAAAGTCGCTTTAGAATACAAGGAAACTAATGAAATATTACTGCTCCACTTCAAACCAAAAGAAAATACTTCAACACTTTTCCAGCAATTATAGCTCTGAAACAATGTAACTTATAATGAGCAGTAGTTTATAATCTGTCAAGTGAATGTTCCAGTAATCATAAATGTAATTGGAATGTGCCAAAAAAATCTTTTTCCAAACACAAATGGTGCTAATTTTATGCTGTTATCTTAAGTTTAAAATTATATAGTTAAGGAAAGTATCTAGATGGCAGGAAATGATTGAGTTAATATTCCATGCTCTGCTTTAACTTTACCTATTGGATGTGTACACCGGGATGCATATGATTTTTCAAATTATGTTTATAGTACCATACAGCCGTTTCTAATATAGATACTCATCTTCTCATGTGATTAAGTACAGTTTATGGTAACAGAGTATCTTCATATTTTTTATAAGCATTAAAAATCCCAACAAGCAATTCCTATTCAACAAGCCAAAAGTTTAATTATAACAATGTAAAGTAAGAGAGAGAGAATTCTAACATGTGATACCTGAATCTGCAGTTAAATTAGCTTTACAATTTAAAAGGTATTTGGGAATACATACTGCTGACTAAATTGGAATATATACTCTACCCGGTAGATAGCTTACTATATTTGTCTATCCATAAAGGCTTACTGGTGAATTACAAGGAAACACCTAAAGCAGAAAAGAATGAAAATAATGGCTGAAATACTATGGAGGATACTTAATCATGTAACTTAAGTAGTATTATTATTATTACTGACAAGGAACAAAAGTAAAAATAAGATTTCTCTGCTTGCAAGTATACAGAATAACATAATTTCTCAAGAAAGGAAGCACTGAAAAATACAGTAGATAGAGTAACTTAATATGGAATATAATATAGTAATTGTCACCTACATGAACTAATTTACTAGTGTTTTGCATGAAATGATCATCATCGTACATAATGCAATTAAAATATTGTAGTACGAGGAGTAGATGTGACCCTTGTGTTCAAAGACCTGATTCCACAAATAGTTGAGCAGCCACAAATCTCACTGAACTCGACATGTTGCAGCCTTAAAACACAATGGATTTGAGTGTGTCTGACACTAGCAATTCTAATTCGAAGTAATGTGGTCTGGAAAAAATCTGCCAAGGGAAGCGAATCCTATAGAAGAAAGAGGTGGTGCAGTTTCTGTAGCAGACAGGTATTCAGAAACGTGAAGATGGTCTCGATGGAAATGCAGATTCTGATTTGGCAGGTGGAACTATTTTGTTAGTGAGGCTGCAGGAGTTAAGCATGCTGGCCTTTGATATATAGAATTTTCTTGAAAACATGAATAATCTTTCAGTTTGACGTTCAGAGCTTTTTAATATCTATCTTGGCGCGCTGTGCCATATTGAAATAAACACAGAGGTGTTTGTTCAAGCAGTAGGTCAGTATACTCAACAATCACTCGCTTCCATTTCTTACTACTTTAACAATACTTAACGAGAGAAATCATTGAGAATAATTTTCTTTGTGAAACACTTAAACTGATAGTATCTGCCAGCAACCTGGCTGCAAAACGCAAGAGTAACAAATTTCCCTGTATGATATGGGGGTTGCCGTCCCCTCCCCTTTGTACTTTAGAGGAGCACTTACTCAGCGTTCTTTACGTAGCCAGGTATATTACAAGGAGACCACACTAGCTTAGGCTCTCTTCAGTTTAAGCCTTTAGCATTTACATTGATGGGAGACAGGGTGGTTCTTGACCTTTTGAAGTCATTTTGCTTTGGCCATTACTCTCTTGCAAGCTCATTTGAAGAGTACCTCAGTATCATCCTTAAGGCAAGAACTTCACTTATACAATTGCTTCACTATACAAAGGGGGGGGAAAAATCTCTACTTGGTAGTGGATTCTGATAGTTTAGATGTGTTTTTTCTCCTCATTCCAATGGATTCTTAATTACGCAGTTATGTCAGCCGGTCTTTTATGTCAGCAGACAGTCTTTTTTCTCAGAAGACTATTTAATCTATTATGCAAGTCTGTGAAGTAATCTTTGCTCCATTATGACCAACAAAACCCCATGGCATTGTGACTTCATTTTTGTTTAATTCCCTTGTGAGAAATTCCCTCTACAGAAGTCCTGCAGAAAGCAGCTCTTAGCTTTGCTCACTGCCTATGTAGAATACCGGAGTCATCCGTGATGGAACAAATTTGTGTGGTTTGTTTTGTCCTCCTCCTTTTTTTTGTCGGGTTATTTGCGTGTGTGGTGTATATTTCTTGATTATTTTGTTGTTGTTTTTAAAATAGTGCAAGGCGTTATGTAACATGGCGTGCTGTTGTGTGGGTAGCTAGTTGTATCCTTTAAATTATGTCAATTCTCTGTACAAAATGCCTTTAAAATAAAGCATTTGAACTGAAGCCTACCCTAGTCAAAAAGAAGATTCTCATTTACTTGCATGTGCAAGTCAAAGGGCTCAAATCTGCCAAAGGAGAAGCAGTACTCTGCCTGAATAAACTGTGCCATTCCTCCAATTAATAGGGCAGCAAACTTGAGGAAACTTGAGATATAAGGTGTTGGGAAATATTGTTTTCTAATAAAATGATAATTTTTTAAATTTTTTTTTAATACTAAACCTACTAAAATTCCTTCCACAGTTACCTAGGGTAATGTACCATATTAACCTAAAATATCAATTGTAGCTTCCTCCCCATCATTTATAAAAAGAATGAGCCACAGGGAGGCTTCCTAAGAAAATTTATCAAACTGCAGAGACATGTCTAACTTCAAGTAATGGGTCATTCAGCCCTATCAGCTGAAGATGAAACTTCTAGTTAATCGGGCCATCGTCATAGTCTGAGCAGACACGAGTAGAGCTGTTTAAGACACTATCATGTGTCAGACACAAGACTGCATTTTCCTAAACAGTGAAGATGAATCCGGATATTCTACTGTGCCAAGAAGCATAAGATGAAGCAGGTCTTGGTTTCTTCTCTTTAAATGACAGAAGAAATAGAGGGAGACTGAGATGAAAATATATTGGACTGCACACTAAAAAAGGAATCCCTGTTCCACATGGGGATGGTTACAAGCGGAGGCCACCTTTCTTCTGTGTAGAGATCACCTTACTTTCACATTGGCCTGTATCCGTTCTCAGTATGTAAAGCAGGACATAAGGATTGCTTTTAATTTCAATGGGATTAAAGAGAAATGTGTACTTCTGTGAAATAGAAACGCTATGTCTCTGTGGTCTGTTGTTCCAGTTCAGTAGAATATTTAATCTATGACTACTGATAAAATGAGGGATGTTTTTCTTCAGAAAAGGCAGGTCTCCGAGACTGCTTTCTACTGTTCACTCACTTAAAGCCTAAGTAATACTTAAAATATATAGAAATAATAAGCTATTGGCCTAGTTTCAAGAGGCAGGTTGGAGCGGATAACCTCCAGAGATCCTTTCCAACCTAAACGATTCTGATTAGTCACTGCAAAGAGCCAAAACAAGCAACAGCATAAGTACAGCCTTTTAAGCCCAAGGACAGTCTTAAATATTCCAGGCACTGTTTCCTCCTTTTACATGATTAACATTATTATGGTGTTAAGGATGTCGGGAAGGCATTTGCTAGCGCCGCTTGTCTCGTGGCTGTGCAGTTAACATGGGGACAAGGATAAGGTGCCCCAGCGGTTGGCCGCTGTGCGGGTCTGGGGAGTGCTTCCAGCGGCACAAGACCCTCGCTGGTCAAGAAATTGATTGTTGGACTGTGATAATCTGTGAAAAGTCTAGTGCCTCTGTAGAAAAACCTCATCAATGTGAAAGCTGGAAGTGCAGATGTGCTATGAACACAACTGCAATGTAAAGCAGCACCAGTGGTTCGTACCTGTGGTCTGAAATCCAGGAGGGCGGGACTATATTATCTATGATGTGGAATGTATGCAGGAGACCAAGACGCGTATCCCGAACTACATTTCTGCTATAGAGTTATTACTGGATGTTCCTTAGAATGAAGAGACAGGAGGGAAAACTGAAGGAGAATGGGAGTTTAAAGGGGACACAACAACTCCTGTGGACTTTATTCAGTTGTTTATGGGCACAAAGTTTTGGGGCTACACTCTCCTGGCATATAATGCCAAAGGCTATGATGGCTGCTTTCATAGAATAGTTTGGGTTGGAAGGGACTTTTTAAAGGTCATCTAGTCCAACCCTCCCTGCACTGAGCAGGAACTTCTTTGACTAGATCAGGTTGCTTAGAGCCCCCATGCTTTGTTGTTTGTCAGCTTCTGAAGGAAAAAATTGGGTGTGCAAATAATCCCATGAGGTGGAAAATTTATGCGCATAAATGTACCCAACCTGAGTATGTTTCATAGAGTCCTCGAAATTTTTATGTATGAAGCTAAGCAGCCTCCTTCATGCTGTGGGCATTTAGGGCTGCAAAGGTCATCCCCCCAATTCTTTCAGCACCGATGACTTGCGAAAACCCCTGAGTTACTGTTGCCAACAAGGTGTAAAAATTGAGGGAGGCTTCCAAGTCATACAGGAATGGGATTATGGTGATAACTCAGTGCACGTCCTGTGAAAGAGAGGGCAGTGGAAAGGTGAAGGCTTGTTGTTGTACAGATTCCTCTCAGGATACTATGCTGGTCTCTACTTGCATGTCTATGTACTTACTGGTTCCTTAAGCCTAATACGGTTGCAATCCTTCCACTTCTCTAGGTGGTCATCGTCGGAGGAGAAAGGGGATATTCAGCCCGCTCCATTCAGTGCTTTATATATGTGGCTGAAAAGTAAAATATTCAAGTCTGTCATGAGTTACAAGGTGGTGAATATCAAGTAGGATCCTACTTCTTGGATGGCTATGCAGTCATTGGTTGGGTGCTATAGCTTTTGAATTTAATGGGTGCTTTTTCCCGTGGTGCTATCAAATGCTACCATGAAAATGATGAGAACCCTCTGGCAGGTGCCACCTTTGGATATTTGTGTTGCACAACACGACACAAGGTGGACCACCCTAGAGATGCGCTCTTCAACAGCAGGACAAATGCCATTGCTTGAACTGCAGGGATCTTATTTTGTATAAATTCTTACGCGTTTATCGAGGCATAGGTTTTTGTCTCTGGCTTTGACGTCTCAGCTGAATGCCTCAAATGCAAAAAATCAAAGAAGAAATGCTGAAAGCGGTGTCTGCTTAAAAGTTTTCCGGGCCACAATGTTTTTCTGAGATATGTATGCAAGGAATAAAATGCCCTGGGTTGATTCAGAAACACCGAGGCGTCCTTTTTCCAAGGTCTACCCTACCTGTCAGGTGATGTCTCTCTTGATGTGGTTCTGTTCTTGGGGTTTTCTGTACAGCTGAGGAAAAACAGCATAATGGCAGGAAGGGCTTCGCTGCACAGGATTACTAGGAGATCTTGTAAGATTGACACAAAATCAATCCTGAGACCCACCAAGAAACTGAAGTCATGTGCTTTCCCGAGGTTTTGAAATTCAGTATGGATGAATGGTTCATGCCTTATGGTAAGAGTCTTTCAGCTTTGGAGTAAAGTGATGGGTTGATAGTCGGTTGTTTGACCACTTTTGGTTTGGTTTTTTTATTTTATTTAACACTTTGAGGCATAGAATTCACCTGCAAGAGTTCTTTGGAGGAATTTTTTATGTCCCACTGATTTAGGAGCACAAATCCCAGGAAAATCCTTATCTCTGTTGACAATACAGAACAATATATATGAAAATAACAGTAGCTTGAATAAAGAGTAGAACCCAGATTTTTTTCACATTATTTCCCACTGTGCGGGTTTCAGCTGGGATAGAGTTAAGTGTCTTCCTAGTAGCTGGTACGGTGCTGTGTTTTGAGTTCAGTATGAGAAGAA
>JANZLQ010000007.1:3956448-3975655 GCA_026212715.1 Elanus axillaris
TCAAGGATTTTTCAGCTTCTGATGCCCAGCCAGCGAGAAGGCTGGAGGGGCACAAGAAGCTGGGAGGGGACACAGCCGGGGCAGCCGACCGAAACTGGCCAACGAGGTATTCCAGACCGTGGGACGTCACATCTAGGGAATAAACTGGGGGAGTGGGGGTGGGGGATCCCGCTCGCGGACTAACTGGGTGTCGATCGGCGGGTGGTGAGCAATTGCACTGTGCATCGTTTGTACATTCCAATCCTTTTATTATTACTATTGTCACTTCATTAGTGTTATCATTATCATTATTAGTTTCTTATTTTCTGTTCTATTAAACCGTTTTTATCTCAACCCACGAGTTTTACTACTTTTCCCGATTTTCTCCCCCATTGCACTGGCGGGGGGCAGGGGGGGTGAGTGAGCAGCTGCGTGGTGCTTAGTTGCTGGCTGGGGTTAAACCACGACACCCACTAAGATGATACCAAGCAGAATCTGTTACTGACATGCACAGAGCAAAAGAATCTTCAAATATCTCTTCACAAACCAGGAAGATAAATAAAAGGCTTTGGACTCGGTGACCTATCATTTTACTGTTGAAAGGTACAACTGCTGGATGAACTTGCATAGTCTTCAGCTTACTGTAAATAAAATCCTACAGGCATTTTAATGTTATATTTATGCAGTGAGTTCTTGCCAGGAGATGAGAAAGATATCAGAAGTATGTCTTTTTAAATTGTCACTCCAGGTAAAATATGGGCCCTTCGTATAGTTGTTTTGTACAATTCTGTGTTCATTATATCTCACTTGTTTTGTTTATTCTCGCTGTTTAACGTATACTTATTTGTAACATAAAATCTGTTTTACAGCCCTGCGAGCATAGCTTAGATTTAATAGTTGAACTGACTTCTTTCCTTTTCATGTATTGTCTGTAGTCAGGGAAAGCCCGCAGGCCTGTCGCTTCCCCTAACTCTTTCTGTGCATCCCAAATCCTTTTGGATTATTCCCCTCGGCTGCTGATCCAAACCCATTTAAGACTAATAGGTATGTACATGTGTAACTGAGTGAATGAGCTGAAGCCAGAGAGGGTTTCACAGATGTACCTGTGTGTCTGCAGTCCCTCTTTTACTTAAGTTAATGTGTTCTATGAGAAGCTGATAGAAAGGCGCATCTGATCCCAGGCAGCTCACAGTACTAATGTATCTATAGGTAAGTCAGTGGAAAAAACCCTGCCTGTGGAATTCTCAGTGTTGTTTCAAAAAAGGTATTTTTTCAAGAACCACATGTAAGATCAGACTTTGATGGTATTCCTGGAAGATCTGTGACAAATAAATTGGTGAGATCTGAAGTTTTCTAATTTCCATGTAAATTGATGTTCCCGCCCTAGGAAGTAAAACCAAGAATAATTAAAAAAAAAAAAAAAACCAAACCAACAAAACATTTTCTGTAATTTCGAAGTCCTAGTAATTACAGCAAAGCCTTACTAGATGCTCTGGCTGGAACATTAATCAAGTAATTTCATACAGCATCAGTGGACCTAACTGTTCATGGCTCCCATGAACACGGATCATATTGTCATCTATTCAGATAGAGTGAAGTACCAGGCTGAAATACTACTTAGTAACACAAAGTAAGTACACCAGAGACCTGAGATTCAAGGTATTAAGATGCACCTGTTTATAAATGCAAGCCTTACCGCTTTAATGTGAGTTGCAGATCTGATGGTATCTTGTATTGCCTTAAGCTAGTTCTGCAGTTAATCACTGTGGTAGAGGCTACCCTTCAGTGGGCTACTCCTGTATACGCTGGTTTAAAGCAGCCAAATTCTTTGGAGCACTTATTTTTTTTCCGTTTTTATGAATCTGGTCAGATTATTTTCAGCGTCTGCTTCTTTCTCTCTTTTTTCCCAGAAAGTTTTATAGTTTCATAGGAACGGTGGTTTTGGTTGGGGATTTTTTTGTTTGTTTCTAACGTAAAACAAATAAACGCAGGATGCTGAAAATACCTTGAAAATATCTTGGTCACGTTCTGACTTAGTTTGAATCTGTACTAGTTGATAAAGGATGTAAGTGGTATTTCCAAAAGCATCAACCATGGGTAGATCCCTTGAAAAGTGATATCTGTCTTGAATGGCTGGTAATGGTCACTGTTCACACTTAAAGTTCAACAGTGTATACGTGCATATACGCTGCGTGGGGAAGGAGAAGAACTATTCATATTTTGGAGAAAAAGTAATTTGAAGACTGACCTTTTCAGAAAGGAAAATGTGTAGAATTTGCATGTATTTATTCCTTAACTTCTAAAATGTGCTTTGTTTGAAATCTTTGTCATGCGATGGGTGGAAGTAAAAAGTAGAGAAAAGTGTAGCTGATTAGAAGAGTTCTCAGCTTTCAGGTATATGTGAGAAGAGAGCGTACAGTTCAGAGTCCTACCCTGGTGTCACGGCAATCTGAAATGTGACATGCGGCACAATTAAAAGTGCTTCATCTTTCTCTGACACCAGATGACAAAAAATTGACAGTAGATGGAGAGGTAAATTAGAGAAATTGGTGGAGTTTGAGAAGCAAACAACTGTTAGTGCCTGGCCGAGGGAGCGACAGCTGTAAGATTTGCTGATAGTAAATTTTGACTAAGCAAATCTCTCTATAGAAAATTATTAAAAATTCACTATTGCTTTACATAATGGAGTGCAAATTACAAAGACTAGCTGAATTTACTGCATAAAAGTTGGAAAAACTGCTAAACCCATGCTTTATTTTAAATTTTATTTTTGAACTGAAAAGTTGTACAAGGAGGTAAGGAAAGGCATAGGAAATCTCGGGACCTTAGATCTTTGGAAGTTCAGAGACAATCTTGGGAAAATATTGGTAGCCTCATTTCTTGTATTTCCTGTTGCACTATTTAGACAAAGTGGACATTCGCTTTTGGCTGCAGTTAAAAGAGTGGTTAGAAACCAGTCTAACCAGTTTTGGTTTATATTCTTATTTATGACATGCACTAAAAATGTGCCAATTTATCAGGTTTTGTACTGTTGTTTCCCATGTTGAGTGTATAGCATCAGTGCGAGTGAAATCCAGATGCATGACGTGAGCTCACTGCTGCAATAACAATGATACTGCATGATATACACATGAGCTCATTGAGTCGATCCTACATTATAAGAGTTCAGAATCAGTAGTTTTAACAGATCTTCCCCAGAAATCTCCAGTTCATCTCAGAATGGCCAACACAAAACCGTTTTGTAATGCATTTTCAAACAGGCTCTTCAAAGCCTTTATGTGATATAAAAACCAGGAGGTAGAAATTCAATTTCACACATATAGTCCATAAGTATGTTTGTCCTGGGTAACAGAAGTCGTATCTTCAGATACGCCAAGCCCAGTATCCTCAAATAATTCTCAAAGCATTTAAGAAATGTTTAAATGTGTGTGTAGTCAGAGGCAGACGCAAAACCACAAGACACAGAAAAGTCATCTTTTTTAATCTAAAAGAGTAGTGAGGAACAATTAAAAAATTGACATTGCTACACAGAAGGGCCAATATGGGATATCTGAGGTCTAATCGGGGGATTAGAAAACAAGCAACTGTAACTGAGATGAATGAGGGAGTAGTAAGAGAAGCTATTGTGAAGTTATTTGAGCTCTTGTGAATGCTGTTTGGCTTTCTGAACCATTTGTGGGACATTTACGAGAGACTCTGCAAAGAAACACTTTGGACAAAATTAAGATGAGCTTGGGCCCGATGTACCGAAAGAAAAACTGCTCAGGGGACCTTGGGATGTCTTAGAGAAGTACTGCCTTTTAAAGCAAAACTCTGCTCTGCTTCCCTAGCAGGAGTTTCACAACTCTCAGCTCTACCAGAGAACATTGTCAACCTACAGTAAGTGACTCTGTATGTTAGCACTTTACATTATGTAGATGTGTCTAAAAAAAAAAAAAAAATCAGGTATTTTTCAAACTGTAGGAATGAGGCAGTTAAGGAGGAAATGCCTTTGCTGGCAAATCTATTGAAAGTGTTGACTGACTGTAGCAACTTGAAGAGTTTCAATTAGGCATGGAATTAATATTTGGAGAAAGCACAAAGTTTAGATGTACACCTTTCTGAGGCTAAGTGAATGCCAAGTGAGGAGTGAGTTTTCAAAGTATGTGTTTAAAAAATGGAAAGTAAAAATACATGATCCAATTACTAAAGAAATTTTATGCACTCAAAGAACACCACAGATTGACAGCTTTGAGTGAAATGAATACATCAGCTGAAAGAATGTCGGAAAGTGAACAAATGATGTGGAAACAGTCTGATGTATCTAGATAAGTTGTTAAAATGTCAGCGGAGTATTACATGAGCAAAATATGGATCCTCATAATTGTCAGGGTCCCACACCTACTTACAAGTATTCTTGGTGACCAAAGTAGCATTGCTAGATATAAAAGACAAATCTAAAGAATATATAAAGATAAATTTGTTAGCTCTTGTTGATTAGATTTTATTTATTATGAGGGATGACCATTATGTAGCTATCATCATTAAAATTAAAAGGAAAACATAAATTGATACATAAAAATGACTGTTTCATCAAATTAGCTTGCTCTTTTCCCAAGCCTCTTTTAAAAGTGATCTCAAAGATTTGTGGACCTATGATTCATTTCTCTTCTTGATGCTTATTTGCTGTTGACCAGAGTATATGTGTGCTTGAGACAAAATTATAAGTGCTGAAGTAAGTATAATATGAACTCAGCAAATTTTAATCTAATGAGAGGATAAGCCTCCAGGAAAATTCCTGGGCTGAGAAAAAAAAGATCAGGAGAGGAAGTCATACTTTTTCTAAACGTTGTTTGATTCATATTGTACATTTATTATTACCACGATCATTAACTTCCATGATATGGAAGAACGGCTGAGCTAAGACATTTCCTTTAGAGAAATGAAATACTTCAGGGGTATCCCATTGCCTTTCAGTATATACTGTACACCTTTCCAGGATACAGAGATCGAGTTCTGGATTTTTAACTACCATCATTCTATTGCTGATTAATGAAAATAGTTGGTTGATTATCTGAAGAGGAATAGTGTTAGTCTGCAGCTTGAATAAAAACCCTAATGTTTCTAGGAATTCATGAATGTTTAAAGTAAAACTTTCAATCTTGCCTTGCGTGGCAGATCACATTAAGGCATGTTTCATACAGTGAAAACAAACGAGACTTTGAAGAAAATGTGTTTGGTTGCTGAAATATGTGTGCATATATATGTATTATACATGTATATGTATTTTTTGCATATATATATGTAAACTTAAAATTTAAAAGATCATTATTAACTTGTGAAATATTGACGCTTCCAGCTTTATCTGAGATTTTTCTTTACTTTGTTTCTTTATTATTTCAGGGGCAATGTAAGATGTGCAATAAAACTTGTATTTATGTGCCTTATTGAAAGTAAATGGAGGCTATTGAAATGTTGAGAGGGAGGACTCTAACTGCCAGTATAAGAGGCTGTAGCTTTGCTCTTCTGTCTTTTTGGTAGCTTCTTTACTTCAAAATTATATAAGCCCATATTTGACTTAGAGAAGTTTTGTTTGGGAGGTTTTGATGGCGTCTCAAAAGTATTGCGTCTTTCAGGGAAGGTTTTCCAGGTTTTCCCCTATAAAGGAAATGGGCTTTGTTCTGTTCCCTAGCCAGACAGTATAACATTTTGTCATAGAAATATCCAAGGCATCAAGTGTAGAAAGAAAACGAGTATTTATGGAACTTTTAGCAAGAGCAGAAAGCTAGCTCAGTGAACAGAACCACCCCAGGTAAATTCAAAGCCACTAACAAACTGTGTTTATATATTGGACTTGAAAACAGTGCAGGTAAAGTTATCTTAACTTCAGAAGTTTTCTAAGGTTCTGTGCTAGTACTCTAAAGTGGAATAGTTTTGTACTTTGGGAATAGGTTTTCTTTTTTAAAGAAACCTTAGATCAACTCTCAAAAGTACAGTATCAGTATATGTGTAAATTTAAATTCAAAATGCACATAAATACTCATTTGGAGTTAAATATATGCGGATATTTGCCTGTCAACTGTAGGCTCTTCTTTGCCTCCTTTTTAACTCTGCTCCACAATCAAATTATGAAACATGACATACTTAGAAAGCAAATTATCTGAACGTATGTGTATATTTTTGAAGCTTCCTAATCACACAGACAAAATCCAGTGAAGTAACTTACCTTGCCTTTTACATCACCGTGGTGTCTGTTCTGTACTGTTATGATAAAAAGATGGCTTACTATGCTGAGCAGGCATTATTAAAAATAGCACAGAAACTTATTTGACATAGATAGTTTTCACAGACTGTATGTGGCAGTAACTCTGAGATGATGTGGACTAGAACTGCCCATTAGAAACTGCCAAGCAGGGTGTTTCCCTGAAAGCGGGAGAGCTGAAGGTCTCCTGTGTGATAGTCGAAGAGGTATCATAAATGTCACGAGCCAGATGAAGTGTTTTGGGGGGCTTTCCTCCCCCCTTATTGGAGGCTAAGATGCATGTTTTGGAACGTGCGTGGGGACGTTCGGTTGCATAAGGATGCATATGTAAAAAAAATTATTTTGGTTAAAAATCAACCCCCCCAAATTTGCCTGACAGTTATTGTCTATCATTAACACTTAACCTTTATTAATAGTTTTAAACTTTTTTCATAGCCCAGCATTAGCTCTGCCCGCAGCAGCATTCTTTAGCTTTTTCTCTCTAAAGGCTCTTCAGACTGACTTCTACCGACAGTGGAAAATGCACAAACAGCCAAGAGCAATGGGGAGTATTACTTGTTCCTAAACACTGACCCTGTTTCTCTGTCTCCCTGGCAATTTCCCTCCCAAAGTGTTCTTGTCCCTCCTCTAGATGTACTAAAAGGAGCTGAAACAAAGGGTAGGAGCTTTGATATTAGGCTGGAGTTCAGGTCTGTGTGTTAAACACTGGCTTTCCTTTGAATGGTTATGACCTGCTGGGGATGCGTCAGGTTGGGGATGGGCTCTTCTACTTGTGCTGACTTTTACTGCAAACTCTTCTAAAGATCAGCTGAGTATGCCTTTGATGCTTTTATCTGACAGTCTTTCATTTCCTCTTTTTTTATTTTTTAAACAAAGATGGGTGCACCTCTTTGTCCTTCGCCTTATGTCCCTCTGCACTTTTAAAACCAAAGTTGAAAACACAAAACAGTTTCAGTGCCACTGGCTCACTCTGTTATGGCAACTTTGGCGTAACACCTTAAAAAGATGCTGCGGAGCCATTTATAATCTACATGGATTAGGTATGTAATACAAGCACTCTATTTCACAGATGTTTTCAAAGTTTTTAAATCTGTGTCTTTCCTGTAATTAATCTTAAATCTTACCAAGTGCATCCTCAACAAAACAAGAAGGGGGGGGGGGGAGATTTAAAAAAAAAAAAAGAAAAAGACACCTCAGAATAACTGCTACAGACAGGGCCATTCACTGCAAAAGTAAAAGGTCCAAATTAAATCATATGCGAGAATGGCCTAAGCAGACAGTCAATCTCCCTCAGCTAGAGCATTATTTATAGAAAGTGGGACAGCTCTGTCAGGAGAAGCTCAGGTGCCTTGTTTAAATTGCTGTACCAAGGAGTACTTCTGAGCTCCTAGCACTGCATTTTCATCCTCGCTGTGTCGGGCTCTCGTCCTAGGTGTGTAGGAGAGGAGCCTCTGTCCTGTCAGTGATTTGGTTATCTAGGGAAGGCAAATGTTTCTGTTCTGGCCAGGTCCCCATGACCTGAGAGCTCTGAGAACTATTCAGCCAGACCTTATTTATAGCCTAATAATTCAGGGACTCGCCTGATGTGCAGAGATTCAGGTTCCAGCCACTGTGCTGCCATTGAGCTTAATCTATGATGATACTGCTGCTTCTGGAGTTTTCTGTTTGGTCGGGGGTTTTTTTGGATAGCAATGTATCATGCAAAGTTTTTGTTTCGACTTGCAGGTTTTGTGTTACTTTACTTTCTTTCTTTTTTTTTTTTTTAAGAAAAATTAAATTGATGGCAAAACTCCAACCAGCTATTCAAATGTACACCGTTCTTGGATGAGTTCCTTCGTATCGCTTTGTATACCACAGGAAACTGGCAGTAGGATTCAAAATTCACATCCATCAGTTGGTTTAGTATTATTTCCCATGGGGTTTATAAAAGTCCCCTCCTGCTTCAGTGCTTATCCACAGCCCTGTGTTTTATACATGGGTCTGGATAACAAAAGGTCATCCAGAAGGAAGAGAACATGCTGGGGGTGGGGGTGTTTCCCCCCCTCAGTCAGAAATGCTGGAAAAATATCATACTGCCACAAATGAAACTACTTTTGCTTCCTCTGGATTCTGTTATGATAAGTCCCTAAAGACTTCTTTTTCTTTCTTTCGTTCAAGGTGGCTTTCTAGCAAATAGGGGAGGCAATTCCCTAATTTCTGCTCCTCTGAGTAGACCCAAAAATTCAGTTCTCGCTTCATCCTACGAAAAGCCTTTTATACTGAAATAATTCTCACTTTATACCTAGCTTGATAGAAGACAGAGCTAATTAGTCTAAAGTGCTTAATTCACTGCTTGATTTTCTTAAATTCAGTTTTGCCTGCTGGACTTCATCTGTGTAACCCTTTTAATGACTATATTTAAGTTCAAGTCCAAGTTTGAAAGCCTCTTGCAAAATTGCTTTCTTTTACAAATGAGCAGCTGCTCGTGTTCTATTTGTAGTGAGATTGAAATCAGACTTCTACTTCATAGAGTGCCTGGTAGTTTTGCCCAAAGTTGGTGGTAAAAGAATCTCTCTGACAATGTGTTTATTAAAATTGCTTATGCTCTGTCATCTACTAAACTACACATATAGTTTTTCTTTTTCCATTTAACTTTGACAGCCAAAAAGGAGACATGGCCGTTCCTATGGATTATTGATTCTTTTTATGCTTCATTTTAAGAACAGCGTTTAAAAAGTGCTATGGAGAACTGATAGACAAATTGTATGCCATTTAAGACCAGTCCTTCAAACTTGTATTTGTATGTTCAACTTTCCCTATGTGGGAAAAGCCTCTGATTTCACCAAAACTCTCCAAAGCAGAGAGTTGAGCAGATGTGTTTAGCCTTGGTCTAGTTGAGACTTTAACTGCTTTGAAAGAGAGTCAGGTAACGGAGCCTTTGATGCTAACAGAAGTTTCTGCGTACGTTCAGAGTTTTAACCCCGAGGTGCTTTCCCGCTTTCCGTTTTGTGCCAAGATTCACCTGTCAAAAATGTTTTAAACACCATTTAATGCAATTATTGTTTTCCCCTCACTGTTTCCTGTGTCAGTATGAAATTCATGTTGCAAGAGTGGCAGTTTAAAACCTGGAACTGCAGCTCATCAGTTAACTTGGACAAGTCAAGGGCCACAGTCTGATGTGCGTACCACAGTCAGCTGTCCTTTGCTCCTTAAGCAATTCCACTGCGCTTCCCTGCCATTACTTGAGGAGTCATCTATATTAAGGACCAAAACTCTATGTATTTGCATAAATGTGTCACCGTGTCTGTATGCATGAAAAAGAGTGAAAGAAGGAAATAAAACCACAGTATGTACAGCAGGCCTTCAGTGAAGCAGAACTTACTGAACCTGAATGACTCTTTGATACCCAAGAGAAGTATGCAACCAGGCCACAGATATTCAGGCTAAATGGTTTGCAGCTTTTCAAATAAGTAGCTCGTGTCAGTAGAAGTCCATTCAGATTTGTGCGTGTAAGGAGGGTCATAAACCATGTAATTGCTTATCTACAAGAATAATTTATACACGTTTGCAGTGTTGCACTACTTGGAGAATTGTCTAATAAAGTAATTAGAAGGTGGAGGGGTTTTTTTAAGGTGAAAAGTGCCTTTTTCAAGTGCTCAGCTTTTTCTTTCAGACCTTGCTAAGCATTTGAGTTACGTTGTTTCGGTGTAACATATGCAAGCATTCTATTTATTGAACACCTCCCCCTTTTTCCATAGCCAAATGACCAATAAAGGTATTGAATGTTATTGAGCCATTGACTAAACTCGGACAACGTTAAAATGAGGCTTTATGGAGTAACTTTTGGGGGGGAGGGTGGTTATGCTCTTAATTACTGGGATGTAGAAAGTACTCAGTGCAAGCAACACTTAAAAGAGCTAAACTGTCGTTACTACTTGCCTTTTTGGAATAAACCACAAACTTGAAAGGCAAAGGACAACAGAATGGGGCGCTTTGTCATCGTCCCCAGTGGTGAAATTGTTTGCAGCGTTTCACCCAACAGGTAAGTGCTCAGTACCATCTTATACTTCACCGGTCATCTAAACGTACACCGACCATCCGCTTATTTTTTGTGGCTTAAGCTGATGAAAAAGAGACAGACCAGAAAAGTAAACATTAAAGACAAAAAGCCAAAAGAGGTTAAGGAACATGGAGGACAGTAACAGCTGGAAAGCTTGCAGAATAAATAGATAGTATAGAATTTTTGTGTCTGTGCGATGGGGATGATGCAGTGTGATGATTCAATATCTGGAGTCATCCAAACCACATTTTACACTCACGCTAACAGGAATTGTTTTAATTTATCAGCATGACTTCACTAATGTGAAGAAAATGTTTAACCTAGTCAAAACAGAAAATGCAGCTTTTTTCTTTTCAAAATTCACTTGTTAGTAATTCTAAGCAAATGAGGTAGGCATCAACGAAAAGTAGGTCATAAAAGGGAGATAATTTTACTTTGTGTTTCCCTTTTTCCATCTACTGTAGGGTTTTATTAGAATTGTATGTTTTCAAGAGGCTCTTTAAAATGAAGTCTTTCTGACTGGCTTTCATTGCAGCAGTAGCACTTCAGAGTTGTGTGGCCTTTCCAGTCCTGTTGGGATGGTTATGTAGGGTAAATACTATGTGAAAACTACTTGCGGAAGATAGGTCCAACTGAGAAAAATAGGTTGTTTATTTTAATTTTAGGTACTGTACAGACAAAGTTGAATTAACTTAAAAACCACCACAAATAATTTATCATGTTAGTTAGGTACTTTCCTCCTTGCCTTGTCATTGGATCTAATGGTTTGTTCTTAATTTATGACAGAAATACTGTGGAATAAGGTAAATGTCAACTATAATGATGCTGTTTGTTATGATGAAAACAGAGAGAAGGAAATTATGTTTAATGCATCAAAGCAAGAAATTTAAAATAGGTTATTTCTGCTACCTTGATTTAGTATTTCTTTTGGGGAGAAAGGAATGAAGGAAAGGTGAGGAATTCTTACTGAAAATAACAGTGTGAAAACGTGTGTCATAAAGAATGGTTAAAGACTCTTCGGTATCGAAACATATTTCTTGTTTCCCTTCCTGACTCTTGTTTTTCTTGTGTGATTAGAGTGTTCTGTACTTGTGGTCGGGACTATTTTGTTGTGCGTTTTGTGCTGTATCTGCCGCAATGAAAATTTAGTCTCGTTAGAAGTCCCGATATAACACTAATGATCGCTAGAAAATAAAGATGTAATAGAATAATATGTAGAGCTTTGCAGGTGCCAGTTTAACTACAGTGTTAAATAACTAGCAACGCCTGCACGATTTGTCTTTCACAAATAACTGAGTCATATTTTTTGTTAAACCACCAAATTTAACAGTCTTCCTGCTAACTTTTCCAAATAGGTAAAAGAATCTAATGTGCTGGGTTTTCCCCTGCTTGAGCCATGGGCTCAGAAAGCAAGAATAATTCTGTTTTCCAATACGAAGCTTTTCCAACTCTCTCTTCCACCACCACAGTAGCAAAGACTGAGCTGATTCTGGTCTTGCATGATATGAAGCAACCAGACAGCATGTGGCATTTCTGGTTCAGTCATAACTTCTGACTGGTCTTTCTTTTACTGTCACAGTTGAAACTCCCTCCTCTCCTCTCAGCAGCAGTGAAGATGTAGAACGAGATCAGTTAAAACGGTTTGCTCTTGGTTGGCTCTCTCGCTCCATATACTGTCCAGAATAGTCTGAGTCCTTTAGCTGCCTGACACTAAAAGGCTACATGAAGAGCTACTGGGATCTGAACCGTGACTTCACTGTGTTCTGCCACAGCTCTGCCGTCTTTCTTTCATCAAAGCTTTTCTACAGATTCCTCTCCACTATAATGCATCATGTTCTCAAAGCTAGTTTCCAGCCCTCCCGACTTCTCCTCTGTGCACACCTTCTCCAGTGACTGGTGTATTTGGCTTGGCGGCTTCTCCACGGAACATAATCAGCCCTTGCTCTAGTTTTACCGTAGCCTGAACCTGTGGCTAGAATGAGCCAAAAGTCATTAACGGATATCGGGAGAGGAGCTAGGAGTGAGATGGACAGACATCAGACGGAAAACACGCACGTGTCCTTCATCAATTCCTAGGAGCGCTGCCTCTGCGTTTGCTGTTGACATCCTACCCAACCTCATAGACCTGACCAAGGACTTGCTGAAGGGACTCTTCTCCTGCTGCCAATAGGAGACCTGTAGGTAGAAACCGTAGCTGTGGCTGCCAGTGTCAGCACATTCCCTGCTTCTCTTCCTCCCCTCCTGGCTTTCTCCACCATTCGTGACTTGCTTTTCACCCAGCATAATTGGGAGATGGCCTGGGCAGAAAGTGCCTTGCATCTCTTTCAACCCCTATAGCTCTGAAGGGGAAGGAAAGAAGGGGTAAAAGGAAAATAGCAGCAAGGGCCATGATTGTGAAATGCGGTGAATAGTGCGGGGAGGAGGAGCAATACAAGAAAGACACAAAGCACCAGCAAGACAGAAGAGCGAAACTGTATATATACAGTGTTGAGGTACGGTAAGGCATCTTCAGGAGGAAGCAGGGAAGTCCTGGAGGAGAAAATAACTCTGCAAAGTGGTGAATAAGAGGGAGTGTGAGTGAGATTCTCAGGGTTGAAGGGTGACTAGCTGGCTGCTTACAGAGACAGAGAAGGATTTGGCATTAGAAGAATTTGGCTTGATACTTAGTACTCACTGGGCAGATGAAGCAGGAGAAGGGAGAATTTATTCTCTGGTTTCCTTTTAACCTAGATAAGATTGAAAAGATGTTACATATATAGATATCTCAGAGCACGGCATTCTATCCTGTGCCAATGAGATGAATGACTTGACACCATTTTTCCTCCTGTTATGTTTTCTCAAGTTTTTGGTGTTTGTTTTTTTTTCTGTTCAGATCATGCCTAAGTCGCCTTACTGCTATTAGGCACCGTGTCCTCCCTCCAGTAGCATAACAGCTTCTAAGAGAGGTACATAACAGGATGGCTCAGGCAACACAGGAGATCTACAATACGAGTTTAAAGGGGGGCAGAATAAATCTACCGCAGCAGCAGCTCCTGCTAATTCACTCTGATAACACTGGTTGCTCTAAGGGTTGACTTTACTTCATAACCGCTTTCTGAGTTTTGTGTAGTGAGGCTAAAGGATAAGACACAAGCTCTCAACTAAATTCAGTAATAATGTAGTTTTAAAAAGGCAAAAAGCTTTAAAATCCGTGTGATGTGCTACACAATTTTTTTATATTTCTTCTGCCCAGCACAATAACTCTTGATTCTGGTTTGGTTTTTGTTCCTTTGTGATAAGATATTCAAGGCCACAATGTGCACTGCCTGTTGAAATGCAGTAAATATTTAATGCTGTGTTTATTTGTATAATGGCCAAATGAAATTACTTTCTATCTTTTTATCTGTCTGCAGGTGCGTATACACACACACACGCTCTGTAGCAGATACACGCACATTCGCTGTTTAAGCTACGGAGAAACAGAATGAAGGAAACTGGAAAAAGGTTATAATACTTTGCATTTGAAAAAACGAACTAATTTAGTCCTCAAACTACTCCATTAAGTAAAGGCAAGATTATCTCCATTATTCAGAAGCGGTGACAGAGGCCCAAGAGTGAATGTTTCACTCAAAGCGTGACAGGACAGATGGAGCAAAGTCTGGGCCGCTTCTTAGAATTCAAATGGTCCTGTTAACCTGGACCTCTCTCATAATACAGAGAACAACCTGCAAGTTGGCAGTAGGCTAAAGCTTTCATTGAAAGGTTATTTGGCGGTCGCTGAAGCAAGTCTACCTCCTAATGGACAGATGTCCTCTTGACTAAAGCCCTCCCAGATGACTTCTTGTTTGAAGATCTGCCAGGTAGAGCAAAGACTGAGTAGACGTGTCAAGTGAAGTAACCTCTCCAAGCCAGCAGCTTTCAGAACATTTGCTTGTGACATGTGGTCTCTTGGTAGGTCTGTTGGTCAGTTGCTTTATATCAGCACTTTAAGAAGGCATTCATTTAAGAAAAAAAAAAAAAGGCAGTGTAAGGTAAGGGATATTTGTCGGTTTGCGTTTTTAAAATGAGGGAAACTCAGTGCTATTTAGATTGAAATAGCATTGTCAAGTAGAACGTGTTGCCTTACATAAATTAGAGGGTGGAGGCCTGTCCTGGTTTCAGTTGGGCTAGAGTTAATTGTCTTCCCAGTAGCTGGTACGGTGCTGGGTTTTGGGTTCAGTACCGGAAGAATGTTGGCAACACACTGATGCTTTCAGTTGTTGCTAAGTCATGTTTAGACTAAGGTCAAGGAGTTTTCAACTTCTCCTGCCCAGCCAGCGAGGAGGCTGGAGGGGCACAAGGAGTTGGCACAGGACACAGCCGGGGCAGCCGACCCAAGCTGGCCAAGGGGGTATTCCAGACCGTGGGATGTCACATCTAGGGAATAAACTGGGGGGAGTGGGAGTGGGAGGAATCGCTGCTCGGGGACTAACTGGGTGTCGATCGGTGAGTGGTGAGCAATTGCACTGTGCATCATTTGTACATTCCAATCCTTTTATTGTTACTGTTGTCATTTTATTAGTGTTGTTATTATCATTATTAGTTTCTTTTCTGTTCTGTTAAACCGTTCTTATCTCAACCCACAAGTTTTACTTCTTTTCCCAATTCTCTCCCTCATCCCACTGGGTGGGATGGGGAGGAGTGAGTGAGCGGCTGCATGATGCTTAGTTGCTGGCTGGGGTTAAACCACGGCAAGGACCATGGTCGTTTGTCTTGCTATCATGAAATATTTATCTGGCTAGCCTTGAGTACACCAAATTTTAAAGTTGGGCAGATCTTCTCACAGCCTACATCATAATAATTGTAAGTAACAAGAATTAAATGAATGATAATTTTTTTGCCTCATCGCATGTACATTAGGGTACGGTCTGGGAATGGCATCCCTATGGGCAGATCCTGCGCCCACTGAAACGGCTCCCTGCAGGGAGCTTCCCATGCTGATCCGGCTGCTAAATCTGGTTGTCATCTTCCGAGAGCTGTATTCGGAGGGTGTTACAGGGTCCTGGGTTTCCATCTATAATAGTAGTCTTTGGTGACAAATCAGAACTTCCAAATATCGTCTGAAGAGAGAAAAAAAGCACATGCTTCCGTACAGCCATCAAAGAAATGTGGAGATTCGCAGAGTTACTGTTAATTTTCCTGTCAGGAGCATTCATTTAAAAAATGACCCACAAAGACTCAAAGAAGAAGCAGCTGCAGCGAAAATGAAAACAAATTATATTAAAAGTCCAGAAATAGAAACCAATCTTAGCAATAGTAGGTGGGCCTTCCTGGCCATTCTCCCATGTGCAGATGGCATCAATAACAATTTGGGTATGACTGTTACATATTTGTGATTGATGGTTCTCTCCTGTAACAGATGATCAGTTCTTTTTAATCCCACCTCTTAATGCAATAATATTGAACTGTCTTACGAAAGAGAGGGGAGTAAATTAGAACCAAGTAAAAGAAACGTTATTTCTCGCAGCCGGTTGGCACTGCTGGAATTCACCGTTACAGAAGGTCACAGAGTTTAATGCTCCTGTTTTGGTTTGTTTGGTTGGGTTTTTTTCTGTTGATGTTATTTTAGGATAACTCTGTGACTGTTCACAAGATTTATAACTATGTAAGCTAAGATGAAAAGGTTAATTTAATATCAAACTTCAAGGTAGGAGGTGATGGCTCAGTAGGGTCAGGAAGGAATTTATCCTATCATGTCCCTTTCCCACTGTGCACAGCACAAAACAGTGGGATGGGTGCATACTGGTGGGGTTGTTGGGTTTGGCTTGGTTTTCCTTCTGAAGTGGTAACTTATGGGCCTTCATGAAAAAGGTGCTGGAGCAAACGGACTGGTGGACTAACCTAGGGTGTAACCTGATTTCAGCTCATCTAAACTTCTTGTAGGTTTAAGCACTACCTTTTGAATATAAAATATCGAATTCTAATGTGCAAAAGGCACGTTTAATGCCTACGTGTGGGGAACGGTAAATACTTGCTACGTAATTTAGGACTGTCGTTGTAAGGCTTAGTTGTTCTGTTTATCTCCCAACGCTTAAGGCCGTGAGACTGTTTTATCACTATGTTATTTTTTTAAATACCTGAAGGATCTCCTGGGACTTAGAATTAAATAAATCAAAAGTTGACCTCTGTGGGGTCAGATCTGTTGGCCAACCAGACGGGAAAAGGGGCGTAGCCTTGTCAAAATTAAGGCTTTAGATGAGTGAAAGGCATGTGAGACTTGCGTATCTAGCTATCTTTCCTCTGTAAAGAGAAGCTCAGGTCTCGAGCTGACTTGGTTAAGGTAGCAGAGTGTTATGTGTGGCTGCGAGGAAATAAACATTAGACGGACAATTTTTTTTTTTTTCTCCCTTGCTGCATCTGTTGTACAAGAACATCCTTTCTTTGCTGCTCCTCTAGGGGTTGCATTAATGTGCAACACTGTAATAGCTTATCAGTGGAAACATAAGGTACATCAACCATTAACCACATTTTAGTTAGACTACTAGAAAGAAGACAACTACTCCCTGTTGCTAGAAACATTGGCTGGTCGACGGTGGTGCTTCTCCCATGGATGCTAATGGTGGAGCTGAGGTGATGTTGATGTAAGTGAGGATGTTTTGGGAGGGAAATTGTAGTGAAGGATGAGCAGCGTGGTTGAAACCTGCTGGACTTAAGTTTCCAAAGTGCCTGAGGCAGCAGCCACTGAAGTCCTGAGAATGGTGCTCATGGCTTATTAGAGGCCAGCATTTGCCGAGGTCTGAACAATAGTCTTTTTTTTCTTTTTTAATAATATTTTCACAGTAACTCCTGTTCTGGAATTCTTTTTTTTATTTTTTTTTTTCCCTGACTAATTTTCTGCAGATGCTTAGCATATATTGAATAGAAGATAGTTTTCCTTTTTCTATGTTTTCCTCTGATACCTTGAACTAACCACGTAGCATAAGATATTTTCAGTCTATTTAAATGGATGACACCAGTTCTTGTTTTTAATGAGTAAGAATTGAAGAGAATTAAAGTGAGGAAATGCAAATGGCTTTGTCTCTGTGTCAGATGCATATTAAGTCAATAATGTGTTCGTTATTTAAAGTAAGTTTATTTTAATTTACTTTTTACTTCAGTTCCGTTCCTCTCATTTTCAAGTAGTGTTCTTTACCACTGGAATTATTATTCAGAACTACACTCCAAAGGCATTTTTTATTAGTTAGAGTGTATTTGTGAGCTACCGACTCTTGGCTGTGCCTCCTGTCCTGTTAAGTAGATCTACAGACTTGAGTGCAAATTTCCATTTAGTGTGGCCAATTCAGGGTACTGGATGCTTTAAGGAGTTAGCAAGGATAGCTGCTTTCTAGATAAGGCCTCAAAATTCTTAGTATTATCTAAACTGAGGATTAAAAAGTTGTAATTTTCCAAAGGTTTCCATCACACTCCCTATTCTGCCTACTGTGCATTGTACATTATTAAAGAGTACTGCTCTGACATGCCCCCCAAAGAAGCAAATTAACATTTCTTGTGAACTCTGTTCTTTTCTGGAGAAGTAATAATGACTCAAGCAGCTCCAAAAGTTTCTCAGATGAATCAGAATTTATTACTTGTAAAGTTAATGCCCATTTCACTCACTGTGCGTAAACTGTCATTTATAGAAAAAAAAAGCCTTCCTTACCGTTTGCTGTTATCAGTAACAGATCTGTGACTTGCACAGAGGATATGGACAAATGCAGCACGTGAGTGACACGATTTGTGAGACTCTTGCTTCGCACTCCTCATCATGTGTTCTCTTTCCGTACCTTTTCTTTTATCTCTTAAAGTCCATTTTAGTTGTGATTTGTTACAGCTTTTAGAAGAGAGAAGGCCTATTCTAGCCAGTGAAAAGATGAGCTGTACTTTGTGCTTTGGATCTGTCTTGAAGCCTTTTGAGTGTCACCATTTTTAGGGAAGTACTCGCCTGCCAACGTGGACCTAAGCAAAGTAGAAATTGCTGCTGGTGGTTTTGGGGGTGGGGTGGGGTGTTGGTTTTTTTGGAGTTTTTTTTACAAATTCAATTACCTTGCTCCTTAACAGTGATTTAGTTTGTCTTTTCTTAAAAATCTTACTTCTTCCTCTTGAAGGAAATCCTTAAATTTTGTAGGTGTACAAGTGTGCTTGCTAACCAGTCCCATGGCTGAAAGAAGACATACGCAAGTCAGATGCGATGAACTTCATTTAAGTGCTATAACTAAGGAGATGCCTTCAAAAAGGTTCTTTCTGAAGAAAAGGGGTTAATCGACCTCTGCTTAGAATTCTAAAAGGACTACCAGGTCTTATCAATGGCTTGTGTGAGTTTAGGATATGACCGCTCTGTGGGAGCAGTTACTTGCCTTCTGCATCCTGTCTCTTGTGCGACTAGAAAAATCCAAGTCAGAAGAAAGTGTCATAAGACAAAGTAGGGATTCAGGCTCGTTTATAGGAACGTACTTAACCTCTGTGCAATTCCCCATCTGTGTAACGGGGATAATGTATTTAACTACAGCACGAGAAGTTTGAGGATTAATCGGTTAATGAATTCGTAGTACCCTGAGCACGAAAAGTGGGCTCTAAATGTTTTCCCATAGAAATTTCTCCACTACCTAAAGAGAGAGGAAGAAGAAAGCCAATTCATTGCTTTAAAGAATTGTGAGAATTCCATCAAGAACACAGATAATTAAAGTCATATTAATAGATTTTTAGGTCTCCATTTTCCCCTTGAGGCCAGGTGTCCCTGATTTATTTTTTTTTTTTCTCTTCCTTTTCCCCTTCAAGCAATGTCCCTGACTCAGTTGCCAAAGACCGAGAAGCAAAAGTGCCCATCTAGCTTTGAACTTGATACCTGCAGTGGAGTTACAAGGTTAAATAAACGGAGTGGGTTTGTTGTGTGTGGCTTTTTTTTTTTTTTGAAGCTAAGCATAACACTTCAAGAAGACCTTCTCTCCCCCCCC
>JANZLQ010000007.1:3978183-3998910 GCA_026212715.1 Elanus axillaris
GCTCTTCCGATCTGCTGTCCTTCCCCCCCCCCCCTTTCGGTTGGGTTTATAAATATGTCTGCCGGTGCTTGTGGTGGGGGAAATCCGTAGCGGGTTGCTGTGAAAAGGGGAAGAGCGTTTGGGAAAGCTCGACCGGCAAGAGCTTTCCTGCGGGACCCCGGCGTTTGGGCAGCGCTGCCCCAGCCCTTCTTCGGTGGAGCCTTCCCCCAGCCCCGAGCCCACGGGCGGCCGCTCCCCGTGGGTACCGCAACTTCGGAGGGGTCAGTGCTTCGGGCTGTGTGCGGCTGGAGCATCAAGCGCCGCGCAGGGGAGGCAGCGCTCCATGCCCTCCTTTTAAAGGGAGAAGGACTTTTCTTTATTTTTTTCCTTAATTCTTCCTAGTTGTAGAGTGTTAGAGAGGCGCTAGGAGACAGTTACGGCTTGCGATTTTCCTGCTCGGGAGCTTGTAGCCGATCAAATCCTAGGGTTTGGGGGGAAATTTTGACTGTGTAGCAGCTGAGGAGTTTCTCTGCAATCCCGTCTCGCATCCTCCTGGCTGGAGGAGCGTTGCTATGCCTTTGACTGGCGTCAAGGGAGACCATAGCTGCTCTCTCTTCACGTTAGGGAGAGTTTTGTTTCGCTTGGTTATATAGGATGGACGCAACACATTTCACCAGCAACGTTCTTTATAGTGCTGTTAGTGATTCGATGCATCAACGCAGTAGATCCTCCTTGGGAGCAAGGAAACCAAACCAAACCCAAAGTAGTTGCTTCTCACACAATTGGTTTGTCTTGAGAGACAATTAGTACGCTTGACAAGGGGCTTGCCTCTTTTTATAGACCGGTTTATGTTGCCGTGAAAATGGCCAACTGATAATTGTTGCACGGAGCTCTAAATCTACTAAAATGAATACACTGAAAATAATAAATGACCGCAAATTAGAACTATTGTGACACTGGATGGGTAGACAGCTAAATATTCCAACTTGTACAGCTTGCAGATGAAAATTTGGCCCTTAGTAACACCAGTGTATTTTGTGACCTGGATGTTCTGACCCCCTTCGTTTTCCCCGCTTGTACTGAGTAAACTTATTCATAAAATATTTAGACATAAATGATAAGCTGTAGTTAGTTATGTGTTAAAAAAAAAAAAAAGCAGTAGCAGGGTATTATGTGAACAAATTAGCTACAGAAGAATTAATAAAGCTGAAAAAAAAAAAAAAAGCCAAAATACTCAGTTCAGGGGAAAAGAAATACTACCAGAGGTAGTACTGACGCCTTAGGCGAGAAACAAAATAAACGCGTTATCTTTTTCTCATTCCGCAGTGTTAAGATACTCAAGTGGAAAATATTTTCCCCTGTTTGGGAGAGGCAGGTGGTCATAAGAAATAACACGTTACCTGCGCATACCCTTTTTCTGATAGCGCGTACTTTTGCCAGTATAATGCACTAACTGTCTTGCTGGTTACGTATTATTTGATGTGTTTCCTTTAAAGGGATCTTTTCTGTCTCAAAGTACGTTACCAGCCATCTCTTAGACAATGACAAAAAACCGTAGTGAGTCGAGAATAACGACTCGGTGATGGCAGTGGGAGGGGTACAGCGACCGGTATCTATCTGTGATACGCCTTTTCATATTTCTGTCTTCTGAATGGTTACAGCTGCGGCTTTTGATCATTAGAGCAGGTCCGTGTGTATGTACGTGTACAGATCTAAAACCACACGCCTTCCGATGGCATAGTTTAAACATTGGTAGGGCTGCTTATAGTCTGTACGTTTCTGCTGCCCTGCTATTATAAATAGGAACTGGCAGTTCAGAAAGACTACATTAAGCACTCTTGTGAAAATGTTGAAATGAATCGACTCCACTGTAATTTTCCTTACCCCTATATAGAAAAGAAAGGGGCAGGGTTACCATGTCAAAACTGTGCAATTCTGTATTATGCTGCTTCTCTCAGTCCATGCATTGATTGAGTAATTTCATCAGCCCCACATTACTTGATTGCTTAGAAGTTTCCTAATGATCTGTATGCTGTAGGAAGAATCTGGAAGTCGTGAGTGGAATGGCAATGAATTTGTGTTTTATGAGGCTATTCAAAAAGTCGCTCTGATTTATGTAGCTCGAAAGCTCCAAAGTCTTTGAGATTAGCCACGCTGCCGATAGTTTCTTCATACATCAGTCGTCCCACACTCCTCACTCCCTAAACAGGAGTTTAGAATAGTGCTTTAATTAAACAGGGATTAGGTGGCATTCCTTGTCAACTGCACAATTTGCGTATGCTTTTTATCTTCTAGAGCTGATGGTCTCGTGCTTTTATATTCGTACTTCATGCTCCTTTTTTTTCACTTGACGTGTACATAATAATACATCCCTATGTGCATATAGATTTCCCGTTGTGCTTACAGAAACATATATGCAAATATGGGTGTATTAGGTGCAGCAAAATCACCTAGGGCAGCGGTCACGTGGTGTGGTACAGGAGTTTTCGCTGAAAAAAAGACATGAAAGTATTTTAAAGGCCGGTTCATCGCAGCAGCGTGCAGCGATAGTTCAGGTACCCCCGATTACTTCAAGTTGGTTTTTTTCCTTATCAGGGGCTTCAGTCTTACGCAGTCAGTTGCGTACTGCCCTTAGCTTTTTAGGTTTTCAATGGCAAGTTCAGAAATACATACAATATCTAGTTATATATATTATATGTGCTTTCACATATACTTATACATACGATTTCAACATATATTTTTATAGGTGGTATATTTTTTTCTGAGAGAGAAAATTAGGTCTGCTCTTCCCTTGCTCCTCTCAGCTTTTAGACTTTGCAGGCCAGGACTGCTGCATTCCTTGTGTTGGACAAGTTCCCACCGTTGCCGGGTTCTGAGTTTTGGTTCATACTGCTATGCTCTTCTCTACCATGGATGGTAGTAACATCAGGGCAATTCCAGCGTGGGGTCTATTGCTTACTTCTTCTGTTGATATTCACAGTACCCTTAAAACGTACTTTTTTTTTTTTTTTTTGGTAAGGGAAAGGGAGTCTTCTAGCTTGGCGGTACGCGCGTCCACATTTCTTCTTGTAAGCTGGCGTATCTACAGTGCAGCTTGGCTTGCATTGTGTTGTGCGTCGGTAATAGGAAATTTAATTTGCTCTGCTATTGGTAAAGCCTCATTAGAAAGTATGTAGTGTATGTCACTAACTGTTCATTACAGTATTCTCACATATGTTTCGTAAAGCGCAGGACAAGCGAGCAAAACAACTCTATTAAAACCAAATAAGTTTCTGTGTGCCTGTAGTGTCTACCGATGAGCGGTCAGGTCTCCGTCTTCCCTGCTCTAGAATTGTGCCAAGGTTATTTGCTTTTTAAACGTACGTGTGCATGAAGATCTGGAATACAGCGTGCTGTGGCTTAGCAGCCGGTAGGTTTTATTAGTAACTATATTCTGTTTAAATGCATAGCATGCATGACATACTCTGTGTTTCTGTGCGCTGTTTCTTAAATTTTCTGCCAGGCGCTTAGATTTGCGATAGTATTTCAGTCCCTGTAATGTGTTTTAGTGCTAGTTACTTTACAGCTGAAGAGGGATCATTTTACGTGCTATAGACTGTGGCTTGGTATCTTCCAAAGGCAGGTTTGCCATTAGGTGTCACTGCTTTCTGGAGTGTTTCTTAGTGATCACCAGGGCCTGATCCAGTCTGTCACAATCCAGGTGAGCTGCTTAGTTGACTTCAGAAGATTTTTAAATTGAGCCTGTGGACTGTTGACTACAGCAGGCGGCTGCTTTTCATGTTCTTAAATAATTCTCAGCGTTGCTTCAAGTTCTTTGTCCTTGATAAAGACGGAGAAAAAAACCCAACCATCCATTTTCAAGTGGTGTCCTAACAAATGCCTGACATGGCAATCACTGCTGCTGCTGCTGCTGTGTGCTTTCAGATGACTACTTATGGATGCACGGATCCTTTATTCTCACAATGCTATCTTTGAAAAAACACACTGGAGAAAAATCTTTTAAGGCTCTGACTACATAAACCTACCAACTAAGGTTCATTTAACTTAATGAACAAAGGCATTAAGTATGGTTCTCTTCCACTCCCTGGCCCTGTAAAGCGAGTGGTATTGGCAGGAGATGACTTCTGTAAGCCATTAGGTTACTCCCTAGATATAGACTTGAACTTGCATCACTTTCTTCCATTTGATATATAGCTATCTATAATCTGCCTTGACAGTCTGTTTTTTGCTGAAATTTATTGGAGGCTTTTGCCTTTCGAGCTTTGTATTTTTGTTCTTTGTCACTGCTACTCCATTGCTTGACTTTTGTTTGTTTGTTTTCCAGCACACTAACAACGGGTTTAAAAGTAGTTTATGTGAAGGAGTAGTTCTATGTGGCTATCAGTTTCTAGTTAATTTTCCTAATTGCTTGAATTATGTATCTATAATACAGATATATACATCTCCCCAAACATAGTCTGTGTTCTGTAACTTCAGTGTTTAAAAAACGTATTAGACATAGACAATTACTGTTGCTGTTTGGGCTTAAAAGTGACCCGTAGAAAAAGGAAACGGTATTCATAAAATTATCTACATTTTGAGCAAATATGAGACAATAATGAAACTCTGAAAACATGTTATGTAAGCATATTGCTATACATGATAGCTTGGTATGTGCAAAACGTTGACTTCAGGTGGTGCACCGGTAATGAGGCAAGCTAGGATAACTTTCTGCATCTGCAAACTTGGATGTTACTTTTTGTGTTTTGGTTGTTTTTGGTTTTTTTTTTATTTTTTTTTTTTTTTTTTATTATTATTAGATTTGAATTCCAGAAGGTATAAGTTATTATCTCAGCTGATAAAATTGGAAGAAGACTTTGATTTCAGAGGCAGGCTTGGCAGGTCTGTCAAAACCTGGGTGGCTCCACACCTGTGCATCCTTACAGGCCTTACGGTTCAGTTCATGGTCTGATCACGCTCACGCCCACCCCTGAAAGCCCCAGAAATACTCATTTGTGCTGTCTAGAAGTGCCAAGAGGCAAGTATGGCAGTCACAGCCCAACAGTTAAGCGTAACACGCAGTTCGCTGGGCAAACTGGTGTAGCGGCAGGGAACTGGGCATGCAAGCGCATGTTTCTCTGGGGCATTTTGTACCCCAGACTGGCTGACTGTCTAGCAGCTGGCTTCTTGCTGGGCTTCCTGGATACAGAATCAATTCCTTTCCTTCTGCGATGTTATTTTATATTCCTGCACCATCTACTACGTCCACGAGCAAGCAGGAGTTGATCTGTTGCTTGCAGGAGTTGAGCTGATCTGTTGCTTGCAGGAGTTGAGCTGATCTGTTGCTTGCAGGAGTTGAGTTGATCTGTTGCTTGCAGGAGTTACCAAAATGAGCTATGTTGGCCTAACGTTGACCATGGCTTGCTTTGCTGCTCATCTAGGCTTGTAGACTGTTTTGGAGAAGGTGCAATACCGAGCTGGTGCAGTGTGATACTTGGCACGGAATATGTGCGAAGCGCTTGTTAAATAAGCGTGGTGCCGTGCTAGTTAAACCATCCTCAACACCAGGTAAGGAAGGCCTGGGCAAAACCTTCTGGGCACAGTTCTTAACTGGCTCTTGCATGTGAAGCAGCATGCGGAGAAGGGGAACTGCTGTTGTCTCCCACGACACCGTAGAATTTAATTATGTGTTCTTGACATAGTAATATAAACGTAGAGACAAAATGGAAGCGTTTAGAGGAAGAGTGGGTGCGGAAAAGGTGTCTCTTTTGCCATATCTTTATGTACTTCAGTCTCTTCCCATGAGCCCCATCAGAGCAGTTTCCTCTCCTGCTCTTCATTGTAGGAGTCGGGCTTTGGTTTCTGGTTATCCTTGGCCAAGCGGTTGTGAGAGATGATGGAATAAGGGAAAGATACTCTTGTGCCTGCAACCACTCTAATTACTAATGGTTTATGTGACTTGGAGAGTTACAACTGATCTGCGTAACGGGGAGGACACAGCCTGAAAGTGAAGGTTATTAGATGAAATGTACTGGCGTTTGGATGACAGTTAGGAAACTTGGCAAGGGAACGGGCTTGAAATTGTGCAGTGCTGCGGTTTTGTAAGGTTCAAAATTTATATCCTGGTTTCCGTGATAATACACTTAATTCAGAGGAGGAGGTATTTCGTATTCTGTATTGTACCACGGAGTGCACTTCAGCTGGAGAGTCTTGTTCCTGCTTCGGTCTGGGGTAACTGCATCAGCTCAAGGAATGGATAGTCTGCGAGCTCTAAGTGTTGCGTTAAAAACCCCACAAAGCCAAACACATAAAAAGTGACACTTACATAATGAGAAAGGATACTAAAGTAACTACAACGTTTCTGTGGAGCGTTAAAGTTGTCCTGGAAGAGGTGGTGCATAGACAAATACTGTAGTTTTAGCTACCTGTAAACTGATGGATTTGCAAGTGCAGCATTAGATTTCAGGTGGATTCCCATCGCACACATTAGTTCTGGATTGATGGGGGAGTAGGGTGGAAAAAAAGATGAAAGGGAAAAAGTTTCCTGAAAGTTATGCTGGGTTAATCTGACAAGCTGTTCTCAAGAGGAAATTAAAAAAACAAAATGAGTAAAAATGCAAGGAGGAGAGGAAAATAAGATATCAAAGGCAGTACTGCAGAGTTCTTGCAGTCTACAGCCAGTGTATGGTACGGACTGTGCGTTAAATGGCAAGTGAAAGGTGACAGCTATTACCAGTCAAAGTAAAACACACACACTTCTCCCTTTCGCTATTTTTATTCATTTCTTTGTCTCGTATTCCAAGTTCATGGTGAGCAGTAGTGATGGTCGCTATGTTCTATGCTCTTAAATATATGTTTTTTTCTGTCCAGGAAGAACAGTTAAACACACCATAACACAAATATCTGTTATTTGGACAGATAAAGCTGCTTTTTATTTCTCTGGAATTCCACTTATTTGACCTCTTTTGAGACAAATATACCTCCAAAAATTGGTTGTTATGCTTAAGGCTAGTCTTTCTTCAGTTCTCCCCTTCGTGAACGTATAGAAGCAAGGAGCATATCCGCTACTGCGTTTGCTATAACTCTCTTCAAAAAGGTACTGCTCAGGTACTACTTAAATTTCCAGTTCCATGCTACAGGCTAATACCAAGCAATGAGGTATGTATCAATGTGCGCATATACAATGTATAAACACACGTTTCTTCAGTAATCAGGGGGATTATTCTTTTGGAAAATATTTGGCTGGATTTTTCTTTAATTTGGGATGACATTGGTTTCCACCTTAAGTAACAACACAGAGATTTGGAAGGCTTTTTCCGTACAGGCAGGAAGTCATAACGAGAATACAAATCGTGAAATGGCACCCTGCTGTGCTAAAAGCTCTACAAATACGAAACAAAAAGTTGGCTGTCAGAAGACTGGAAGATGAAGTGAAAGAGAAGGCTTGGATCTCTCTGCGACTCAGACAGTTTGTGCACCAGGAGACGAAGTTGCAAATCTTTTGGCGTCTTTTGAGAGACAGATTCATTCATTCACATTCGTGAATGATCGCTCTGGGTACAAAGGGGCGAAGGCACACAGCTATGTCTGCAGGGATGTACGGATGTGGTGTGGCAGGTGTCAGTAATTTGTGGTTTGGGGCATGCGATAACAAAAGTTAATGCTCTGAGGTAGGAGAGTTGACGGGAAACGAAGGCCAGCAATGTGTGCATAATCATTACCTACAGCGCTTTCTTGCCAATAACACTGGTTAAACTGGCGAAATAAAAACAGTCGTTATCTCCTCAGCTGCCAACGCATTACTCTCTCTGGCTTTACCCAGTACAGGAGCTAATGCACGGCTATGCACGTGCATGCTTTCTCTCGTTTGGGAAAATATTTCATAGTACCCTTTTGGAAGAGGTCTAGGTCGAAAGAAAAGAGCCCTTTTTAGGAAAGTGGAACCATATATGTTGCAAAATGCCCTACTTTGTTTAAAAGAGATATTTAAATGTAATCAGTGATTCCGAAAGCTTCTGCAGCCTCGTTAGCTAGCCTTGCGGAGTTTCTAGGATATTATTGTAATGCTATTGAAAGAAGCTAGAGAAACGATTTTCTAACTCCTTAGAGTAGCTTTCCTGTTATGGGATTTGGTTGCATCCTGGAGGTACGTGAGAAACACCCATCTACTTGGAAAAGTTCTCTCTTTTTTTGCCAGTGATGCAGAGTATAGGGACTACGTCAGCTAAAGCGGCTGAGGGTAGTGGGCAAAAGGAAAGCATGTCCCGTACATAAAGGATATGCTAGACAGGGAGTGATCAGCAGCGCTTGGCGTCACCATCACGGAGGGTGACGTCTTGGGGACATCGTCAGTGCCGTGTCTAGCTGCAAGGAGAGGGGGAGTTTGCAGGTAAAGACCGGCGTGAGTCGGCAGGAGACAAAGTGTTATTGGGGCTTTCTCTGCAGCAGAGAGAGGCTCTGGAAGGAGGAATACTGCGGGAAAGGTTCTGCTGGTGCCTTCCGTGTGGGAGTTCTGGCAAGGGGCGGAGGGTTGGGGTTATCAGCAGTGGTGGGAGTTGGTTGGGTGGTGAAGGTGCAGGAAATATTTTTGGGGCGGGCTGGCCTGAGTGATGGGCCAGGGTTTCTTTGTAAGAATACAGGATACTTGTAGGGAAGAGCAGGTAACGTTGTGCTTCTGTGGGCTGGAGACTGGGCTTTAAACTTTTGGGACAGGCTGTATAGAGGAGGTATGCGTGTACGTGTATGAAGGAAGTTGGGAAATCCAAAGGAGTGAGGCAATGGAATGGCCTAAATATTACTGAAAAGAATAATAATATAATGCAAACGATGCTTTGAGAACAATATATCTAGAAGATAATACTAAGTTTTAAAGAAACTAAATTATAGATTAGAAAATGGGATAGTTTCTCTCTATCCAGCCTCTATGCTTTTACTGTAAAGTGCTCGATTTGTGTGGTGGATCTTAATTTTATTTTTTTTTCTTTAGCTGATAATTGTACCTGGTTACTTTGCAGAAAAGCGAGATCCATTTTATCTTTGTATTGCCTAGTACCATTGTACACAGATCCAAACAATGAGTACTGAAGTGTCATCTTCCATCCCTCTTCTCCCAGGATAACTCCGAGCATATTGTACCTTCCTGTGCCTTAGCATTATCCCTCTGATTAAATAATCTTCCTTTGCTTTCTCGGTGCAGCAGTTTATTGCTGGTCTGTACCGTGCCTTCACGTAAGCACAGCTTCTGTGGCTGGCGAGTGCGAGGAAGGGATGGACACAGCCTCAGCTTCTGCTCCATTGACTTGTGACCCAAGTTAGGAAGGAGGGAAAGGGAAAATAATGCAGCGTGCTTCTGGTTTCAAAGACTGCCAGGCTTTTCGTGGAGTGAGAGGAAGAGCTCTGGCTCTCTCCTCATCTCCAATAGCTGCACAGCTTGCGTTAAAAGTTAGGCCTCTCTTCAGGGAAGCTCCAGAGTGGTGAGTGGACCCACTTTCACGCTTACCTTGCGTCATGCGTCCTCATTCGGGCGGTCGAGGCTGAAGTCTGGTTTTCTGTCAACATCAGCCTTGTCCAACCTCCGTTCAAAGCAGCAAAGGGACTTGTATTTCCTCTAAATGGGACACAATAAAAGTTGGGGATAATACGTTTTAAAATATTTTTCTGTTTGAGATCAATGATCTCTAATAATAGGGCTGAATGATGTATGGGAGGAGGAGGTAAATACTTCCTCAGGGGAAGGTAGATAATGATAGCAATAGCAGTTTCCAAATGCTGAAAATCTTCTTCTGCAGGAGGATTTAGTTTTGGTTTGGTTTGTTGTTTGTTTTTTTTTTTTTTTTTTTTTAAAAAAGCTGTTCATTAAAGTACCCTGGGGTCTTTTTTTTAAAAGGCATACATTTTTTCCATGCATCCATTGTTTGTAAGACTGCCAAACGTCCCTGAGGCTAGAATTAATTGGCTCTTTGTGTTGTGTCAAGTAAGGAGTACAACTGTTTTCAGGAAATACTAAGTTCATGGAGTCCCATCCAGAACATGAAAGGGAGAGAGAGGCTAACTTTATATAAACAAGGTCCTTGCATCATTTTGTACCACTAGCTTGGAGTAACGAATAGAATATTGAAATTGTCAGTGTCGGTGCTTTGGAAGCTGTTAAAGTTGTCCCCGTAACCCCCATCCCTTCATTCTGCCTAATTCTCTCTTTAGAACAAGCGTGTGCCGTTTTCTTTCCCTCTCACCTTCGGGCATCTGCAATGAATTATCAAATGTTTGCTACTTGGGAGTAACCAGCGTTGGGTTTTTTTGAGGCAGCTTCACGAGTAAGCGCCATGGAGAGGTATGCTGTTGTCAGCGTTGTTTTAGCAGTACAACAGAGGTTACCGGTTGCGGTTCACTTCAGAAATTCACCCTGACCATTTTGGATTTGAAGATATTTTATAATTTTTAATACTGCTGTTTCAAAGGCCACTTCTCACAATGGTTTGAAGTCAGTGGACGGCAGCAGATGTAAGCTTTGAAATGGTTCTTTTACGGAGGGGTTCGAGGAGTATGTCTTGGAGCCATTGCATTAAAATTCCAAAGTGTTAACTTAAATGTAATAATGCTCTGACAAAGTGCTACTACCATCTGCTAGTGAGGATTAGTACTATTTAAAAATCTCTGTAATTCCCAGAAAGAGCAGAGGAGTCGTGGCGTGAAGAAGCGTCTGAATCAGTATTTTAGTTCAAGGAGTCACAAACTCTTTGTGGGGACCACTGCTTACTAGAGATTTGGTGTCATACTCTCAGCTCACATAAAGGAGTAAATATTTGTGGTGTATGACTAGAGGGATGCCTGTTTCTAACAGTTCCCAGCTTGGCCCCCAGTTTTGCAGCGGACTCCTATCTATTTACAACTGCTTTTCATTCATGTCACAGTAACAATTCAGTGGTAACTACAAATACAGTGTGTGACAAAGTAACAAGGGAATGTGCTCACCATGGGTGTTTAGAAAGCTTCATTCCTTATCATTTAGCTCTTCTGGACTGAGAAACAGTTCTGTGTTTAGTGTTCCTGTGGGGCTTTGAACACCACCTAAAAGCTCAGCCCCCTCTGTACATGAAAGTTGGTCTACACTTAGAGGATAATCTGCTGCTGGAAATGTTCTCAGTAGCAGAACATCTGCATCCTCAGTCTTCTGTCAGCTGAACATGCAGAAATAATTCAACGTCTAGGAAGAAGAGGGTCAGACCAGTTTTGAACCTATTCCAAAAGCCAGTGTAACTTACTGGTATCTGTTAGGAAATGCTTTCTGTGCCAGTGTTAAGGCTACTTTAGTCACATTAATGAACAGCTACATCTTGCACAATATTTAATTTTGGAGATCCATATTAAAAGATGCACTTTATAAAAATCCGCATTGAGACGAAAAGGGAAAATGCGGCCAACCAGAAGCATTTTTGGTGTCTTTCTCGTCTCTCCCCTAAAAAGGATTCATTGAGTTTTATTTATTCACAGTCTTGCATGGCCTGTAACTAATGCTCTTAACTAGCTCTGCAGAGAAGTAGATCATCTCTCTCATATGCCTTTAGCTGAAATAATTTTCACCAATATTTCTTGCTGGAGCACGGGGGGGTGTGTGTGTGTGTGTGTGTGTATGCCTGTTGGTACAATGGCTATGTCATCCATGCAGCTAAGACAGACCAACTCTCCTGGATCATATACCAGTTCTACCTTTTATTATTCTTTTTTATTATTTTTCCATGCGGGAAGTACAGCTGGAACTGAGTGCTTGTTTGAAGAGTCGGGTCGCTTTCACTTGTTACTTTAGGTGTAAAGATGTTCACCTCTTCCAAACTGCCCCTTAGGAACCCACGCTGCTTGCCTTTTTCTTTCGTGGAAGACGGGCCGATACCCCATGAAGTTACTTGCTTGAGACTAGTCACTGTAGAGCCAGGGTAAATGAAAGATTTCTTGGCTGTCTGTTGCTCAATCCAAGCAACGATGTTGTCTTGTACTATTACTGAGAGGTATTTTGGTTTATCTGATGTGAGAGAGGGAGTACAGAGAGCCACCTTCTATTGTGTTAGCAAATGTCTATCTGAAGCATGGGGAACGGAGACTGTACTGTGAGAATAAGGTCTTATCTTAAGGGTATTCTTGTCACGCTCTGGCTTTTTGCTTAGACAGGCTTTTGTTTCCTTTCATATCTGGTGTATAGGGAGAAGTAAGAACAGATGGATTTTCCACACGTTTACAGTGAATAATAGGCCGATGAAACAGAACTGGCCAGTCCACAGTTGTCAGTCAGCAAACCTGCCCCTCGGCGGGATCTCTCTTTATCAGGACTGGGTGCTGAGTAACTGCTACCAGGTGTACTGCATGGCGACCCTGTGGGAGAGCGAAGTCAGGTGTGTTCCCACATCATTTTTCCCTGCTTGTCTCCTCACACTTAGATGTTAATCTTCCTTAAAATCTCTTTTAGTACAGACGGATTCAAAGCGTACGCGAGCAGGAACTGAACTTTATTAAGAGGCAGCTTGTGGCAGGGCTGGGGAGGGCAATTTCCGTCTCATGAATCCCTTATTTTTTGGAAGGACTCAGTTATTTCTAGCAGCTACCTTTTTACTGATCCCTCTCATTCCCAGCACCTTGACAAAGAACGGGATAGATTTCACCAGGAGCAAGGGAAGGAAGCACTTGTTCAAGTGGCACCGAAGCGTAAGGGGCGAGGGAAGGGAGGAGGTGGCTTTGTTGCAGGTCATCATACAGTTCTTGCCTCCATGACGGAGTATAAAAATGGTGAAATGCTGTCCAGGGCACACGTTCGTTATCAGTTTCTTCCTTTACAATCATTTGGTCTACACATTTGTTTTAAAACTGGGCAGAAAGGTGCTATGTGGGATTTAAAAAAAATTCTTAGAGGTGCTCAAACCCACAGTTCTTGCAGTGCATCCTCCTCAGTACCTACCTCTACTTATAGATAAGCAAGTGTCTTTCAAAAAGCATGACTGCGAAAAGGTAGAGCAGCCTGGCTGAAAGTGTCAGGGGCCTAAATGAGACAAAACGGAGAGTGAGTTAGCCCAGGAATATTCTGGCACAGTTTGCCGAGGAGCCGCTCGCGGTAGCTAAGCCAGCTCACAGCCTTGCATCAGGCTGCACGTAATACAGGGCAGGTGTAATGTTGCCGTCCTTTCATTGCCCTCTCACCAACTAAACGAGGCCGTGCTCCCGCCAGCCCTGAGCATCCTGCTTTATGAGTGCTACTGCCTACCTCTCTCATTCCCAGCAAGCTTCTTGTATCTTATCCCATTCCAGGTTTGCCCCATCCTACTATCCTAGAAGCCGCTTCCAGGAGAAAGGTAAGGCTTTATCTGTGTGCCAGCAGTTTCTTGCGGTCATGAAATGCCAAGGGGTGAAGCCAAGCAAGTGGAGAGCTTTCTGCCACTGGGCAGGTACTTTTCGCCAGCAGTTGTCCGTCTCTCTCGCCGTGTCTTGGGCCGGTCCCTCCAGACTGAATTTGATGCCTGCAGTGACATTTATCATCATAGCACCTATGTTGCAAAGAATACCCTTGGTTTATGGAGATCCAGACCTTTAAGACAATGTGACTACGTGTTTGTGGATTGGCGTGTAGGCGTATTTATGCTGGGATCTGGCATAATGGTAGGAAGGAAATGGAGAAGTTTCAGGGGCAACAGCGTTTCAGGCAGGAGCTGTCACTGAAATTCGTAGCTAAATGGCAAGAGAAGCGTACCTTGTGTTTCCTGGTACTACCCGTTGAATAGCGTTGCTTAATGTCCGTGTTGCGGTAATAGTACCCGAGGTCACGGACCTGTTTTACGTGCTGTCTGTGTACATAGTAAAAAGCAGTCCGTGCTGAGGTTTTCGTAATCTTGTTGTCTGGTTGTTTCCTGTCAGCTTCGTTTACTTGGTTTCATGCCCCAGGACAATGCTATTGTATTCATCTTTCCAGAAAAGCAAGGGGAAGCGTCAGTAATAGTTTTAGCCTGAAACTATTTGGGAAACGTTTCTGCTTCTACTACCTCTTATTTTTCCCCATCTGTGCCGACAGATTATATTTATTAGCACAACATAATTTTTGGAGCCAAAATACTTATTAAAATCCTCTTTAACTTGCATGTTTATTGGTCTGCTTCTTGTAAAATAGGATTTTTAGGTTCTTGCTGGTGTCATTTCAATAGTATATCACAATGCCTTTAAATGGCACTGGTTTGGGTCCGAGGGCTAATTCACCTGGGCACAATACCAAACTCACTTTTCTTTGGTCTTCTGTTCAGTGTACGGTCTGTATTTAACAGCTTTTATACACAACCGAAAGCGAGGAGCAGATTGAGAAGTTCTGTTGTTTTTTTTTCCTAACTGATTATAGTAAATTGTGCAGCCAGGAGGTTTATGCGGTAGCACAACAAAGGATTTTGCATGTGTTTGGTTTTATGTCACGCAAAGCAATATTTTTGCCTTCAGCTGCTGACCACTGAGGCTGCTGACTGAATGCAGCCTTGAAATATTCTCAGACTCTTTGTTTTTTCTGTTCTGTAAAGATCTGAAAGAACTTCTCATTGTCTCATCTCACCTGCTGAGCAACCCAGACCACAGTGTGCATTTGAACGTGTTGCTGGATTCGGGTGGAATTTTATTCCTGTATTACTACTTCTCTAGGTAATAGCTCCTACTGGAATAGTCATCAGGATAAAGACTGTTGGCCATGCTCTTTTTTCTCATTTCTAACTGGAACATGATGAAGGGCTAATAGGATTTTCAAAGTAGTCACTGGCTGCCACTTTTTCAAGCAGGGCATGGAATTCATAGGTCGTGTTATTTTCATAATCCCTAAGGGTTGTGGTTGTGTTGCCACTAAAAGAGTCTGGTAGACATGAGTGTGTGTGGATAGTATTATTATTATTATTTATATTTTTTTTAGGAGATACAGTGGGGGAAAAAAGAAAAGATTTCCCACATCACACATTAGAAAAAGCTGCCAGAGCCTTTTAAAAGGAAGCAAAATGGGCTATAACTCTCCTCTTACAGATGATTATTTTAGAGTAAACATCATGTCCTCTGTTGTAGAACATTTGGAGAAATAACATGTCTGCCATTAGGGCTGAAATCTGTTCTCTGCCTTTTCAGACTCTCTTGCATGACTTCTGAAGTCAGTATGAATCATTCCATTGGCTTTATTGGACTTTGGATCACATCTTCTATGTTTTTGTGGTTCTTCCTTGTCCTTTTATCCTTACCTTCTCCCTCCCATCAACTACTTCCTTGCCTTTTTTTATTCGAGGTCATTAGTAGCTGCCAATACTCATAAGCAGCCTTTCAGTAATGCATGTGGAGTATTCACGCATGTCTGAATTGAGGGAGACTGATTAGGGAAATCTTCACATTTCCAGATTTAAACGTATGTGGAAAACCCACTGACACCTTATTCCTATTATTGTTGTTATCTTCTGTATTGCTTTAAGTATTTGTCTCAAGGGGCAAAAACCTTATTCAGAAGCTACTTAATTTTCAGTGGGCTTAATGCCTTTTTAAAGCATTGATCGCTATCAACTACTAAAGACGGGACGAGATGGACCATTGGTCTGCATTGATGTTTGTGCGGGGCAAACCCTGTGTATCTCCTACTCCATGCTTTGTTCTTGCTTCCACTAATAGGGAAGGAGATAAAAAGCAGGTTTATAGTTAAGGAATAAGTTTAGAATCTGTGAAAGGTGGATTCAATTTTGGGCTTTTTCTGACCTTGGGGAAGACATACAATGATTGAAGCATACGAGCTGTCAAAATGAAACCGTCAGGGCTCCCTATGAGCTAGTGTTGCACCCTGTTCAGCTGTTGTCTTGACTCGATGAACCTCTTTTGTCCATGTGGATAGTTGTATCTCCTCACTGAACACCTTTTGTCTTGTCCGCTGTGTTCTCACTTTTCAGGTAGAGCTCTGACTTACGCTGCAGTGTATCTGCATGGCCAATCCCAGCGATACCGTTTCAGCTGAGAGCTTTGAAGTTTACCGTTCAACTGTTAGTTGTAAAAATGTATTTTTTTGCATCAGTGACTAGAACAAGGTATTCTGTTTCAGGAATGCAAAATCTGGATGCAAGCAATGAGCTTATTCTATGATATGCTGTCATGGTTTAACGCCAGCCACCAACTAAGCACCACGCAGCTGCTCACTCCCCCCCCCACCCCCCAGTGGGATGGGGGAGAGAGTCGGGGGAAAAAATAGTCAAACTTGTGGGTTGAGATAAGAACAGTTTAATAGAACAGAAAGGAAGAAACTAGTAATGATAATAATAATAAAATTACAATAATAATAATAAAAGAATTGGAATATACAAAACAAGCGATGCACAATGCAATTGCTCACCACCTGCTGACCGATGCCCAGTCAGTTCCCGAGCAGGGATCGCCCGAGGCCAGCTCCCCCCAGTTTCTATACTGGACGTGACGTCCCACGGTCTGGAATACCCCTTTGGCCAGTTTGGGTCAGCTGCCCTGGCTGTGTCCCCTCCCAACTTCTTGTGCCCCTCCAGCCTTCTCGCTGGCTGGGCAGGAGAAGCTGGAAAATCCTTGACTTGGTCTAAACACCACTTGGCAACAACTGAAAACATCAGTGTGTTATCAACATTCTTCTGGTACTGAACCCAAAACATGGCACTGTACCAGCTCCTAGGAAGAAAGTTAACTCTGTCTCAGCTGAAACCAGGACATATGCTTCCAGAATGATTGTTTGAAGTGATGGAGCTGGACTGTTCGCTCAGTTATACTGGAGGGTGGAAGGTGCTCATGTGGATTGCTACTGTTATGGGCAGAATCTGCGGCTTTAGGTGCAAGTTTCAAATATATGCGTGTATTTATGAAAGCAGTCAAGCTCTAGCTTGTATAAAGGTAGCTAGGTTGGTGTTTCAAATGGTACAATAAATGCATTTCCACAGGTATAGGAAACTACCTGTTTCATTTTTACGTATTCTTATCTGCCGTTGCAGACAAACTTGCGTTATCTGAAGGAATTGCTCTATTTTGCATTTGCTGTGTATCTGGAACATCCAGTCTGAAAACCTAAAACTGAAAATTGTAAATGATTTCCTGAATTACCAGAGGCTTATTTGTTTGTGTTTGGTTTGTTGGTTTTTTTTCCCTCTGACATACGGTACTCTATCATTGCAAATACACCAAATAATGGGCTGATTAAAACCCTATCATATATTCTACAATGCAAAGCAAGTGCTAGTGTAGAAAAGTGCACATCTGTTTTTGAACTTCTGGTTATATTTCAGGTAGGCTTTACAAGCTGCTGCTTCTTTTGTTTCACACCGTTCTTCTTGCCAAGGGGCTGTCTTTAAATGCAAAAGTATTTTTGAGAACTACATTCCCATTGGAAATATTAAGAGAAGGTGCTGTAATAGTTAACAGGAATAGCTTGCTACAAACATTGTATGTTTTTGAAGGGAGGGCACCACTAAATTGATGTGCACCCTACAAAATGTATACAATACGTAAAACAATCTAGTTGACTTTAGTCAACAGATAAAAATAATCTGTAAGGTCATTTCTTATGTTCATTTTTCAGATATTTAAAAAAAAAAAACCAACAAAAAACAGTTCAAAGTTGGAATCAAAAAAAAGAGGCGAGCCATGTTGCCTGAGCAGAGAAGAAAACGTGTATTTTTCCACTGAACAGGGCGCATCCAAGATGAGTGTTTTCCCTGCATATCCTTACTTGCGTGTTGTCACTCGATCAGCTTCACCTTTTCTGTGGTTGAGAAAACATCCACTGTTACGTTCTGAAGGATGTCCTGCTGTCCTGGATTTTTTTTTTTTTGCTTGGAGTTTCTGTAATTTGGGATTCATCCTCCTCATCTGGCTGTCCTAGTGTGCATGTGTCAGTATCTCTAGTTGTGTCTCTTAAGGGCAGCAAAATCCCCTTAACTTCTGTCCCTGGTCCATCTGTGCTTGCTCTGTACAGGTAGCCGAGGTGTACAGGTATAAAGCATATCATATATATATATTCCTTTATTTGTACGCCAAAGTCCATGGGTTTACAGCATCGTATACTTAAAATACTTGAAGGGATTAAGTTTGAAAAAGCTTTCAAAAGTTCATGTACTTCACAGCTTATTTTAAAGTAGTTCAGAGTCTTCGTCTGGAAGTTGTGTTAAAATAATGGATATTTTTATGGTTTTTCATATCAGGCCAAGCAGTGTAAAAGTAGGATTTTTTTTTTAAAGTTACCCAACAATTGCAAGTCTTAAATGTTAAGCATGAATTCACATTTTAGGAAGATTTGGGTTGTTTATTATGCTGGCTGGATTAGTCAAATCCTATTTAAAATACTCATAGGAAGAAATGTTAGCACTCACTGTAGAACTTTAGCTTTAGGAATATCTTCTGAGCAAACAAGGTCAGATTAGTAGTGCACTTTAGAAGTAAGAATAATGCTGTGGTTAAAGCACTTGACTTGCACTCAGGAGATTCCCATGGCTTTTTGATGTTTCCACAAATTCTTGGGTGACATTGGGCAAGTCACTCATCTTCTTGCGTGAGTAAGAGTGAGTAGCGCTGGCACCATCGATAATTTCAGAATACTGTTTTGCAATTATTAGGTTTTATAAGGGAACGTGGAAAAGTTGGGGCATCCTGAACAGATAAGCAGTATCCAGAGTTTCAAAACAAACAAATAAAAGCCCATGCCTTGAGCTTTCCATGTCACTTTGAGGTACACTCTGAATGTTCTGTTCCCTCTGAATGATATCATCTGTAATATGTAACTAATGTGGTATTGCCAGATCTTGACAAGGTGATGACAGCATATATATAAAATGTTTTAGTGTGGCAGTGGGAATACTTCCTAGAACGTTCATATACATATTTACTTTCCTAGTCACATGTAACTACATACTTCTATTATTTTGTTCCCCCAACAATATTCAGAGAGACAATTTAGTTGCATCATTACTGAAAACGCAGTATCACTTCTATTTCAACAGCTGATTGAAAATAATTATTTGAAGAATTTCCCCATTTCTGATTGAAGGTTTGTTACAGAACCATGACTGATGGACATACTAACATCAAAAGTGAGAGCAGTTATTTGTAAAGAAAAAAAAAAACCCATACCTTACTATTTTCCTTTTATTAAAAACATAGAAATTACATTGGTGGTTATTGGTTATATTTATAGCTTAATAAAAACTTCCTTGTAAATTAGGCTTGGGGTTTTTGGATGGTTGGTTGGGTTTTTGTAATGCTGTCGTCTTTAAAAACGATGCCTCAACCCAAACTAAGGCTTGAATGCTTTGGCTATATGGATATCTGCTATCCAAATTGGTAACGTTAAGACTGTTGTTATTGTAGACGGTAAACAATTCTTTCTAGTTACTAATGTTTATTTTTCCTGCCTACCAAATTTTTTTCCTTCTGTTTCAATATGCATATGTAGCTCTTATTCTATGGGTAATTCTGTATTTGTTTGTATAATCCTACAGTGTTTTCTGATAGATTAAGGAATTAATTTGTCTTCTAATTTTCCTCTTCCTTATTCACCGTTTGTAACTATGTAGAACAATAATTAAGATAAGCGGTAAGAAATGTAGTGTGCTGATTGTTCTTTAAATCCATAGCTGGCTCTTAAAAGGGACAGTCAGCTACAAACTCCGTTTGCCAGTTAGTTTTGGAGGGGGTGTGTGTGTATATGATATTAGCAGGTAGGTGGTAGCATTAGCAGGTAACTTGGCCTTCTGTATGTAAATATTGTTATTTTTGTGCACCCTACTGCATTTAGTAGTGTTCTGCTGATATTCTCAAACTAGACCTAATGCAATATCTAGTTCTGTAGGAAGCAAGTAATTTTGGCTTCTGGACCACACCAGTTCTCAAAATGTTGCACAAGACTCTCAACTTTGCCCATTGACTTTGTTCTAAATGGAAAATGGATGTATTTTTTTGCTGTGTAAAAAGGTAGGAGAAATAGATTCTCTGAAATCTGAAGAGGAAGGAAATGAGTGCCCTAGATGAGACTAGCCTATGCATTCTAACATTTTAAGCCATTCTGGAATTACACTGTGAGTTGTTAGATTAGCTGGTCAGAGTTGTGCTGGAGGATGATAGATTTTGGCCATTAGCGCATTAGCAATGTGAAAAAGAGAAAGAAACACACTTCTATTAACAGGGCTGATGGACCAGTCAAAGTAGCTGGAAACTCATTAGGTGATGTATTTCCATCAACACGTACATCTGTAGCAATTGAAAAACACTTAGGGAGTTGGAGACTTCAGATTATGATTCAGGCACTTGCCTTCAGTAGGACATTTGCTTTTGTGCTGGCTGTTGTGTTTAGAACCATTTCTTAAAATGCGACAGAGAACTATGCCGTTTACCTAATTCCCATACCATTCTGCAGCTATCTGATGTCTGCAAAAGGCAAAAGAATTTAAGGTTATGAAAGGCAAAGAGACAAATACAATTTGCAGAATTGCTTGCTTGTTTTCTGTGTTTCACCATACATGAGATTGGTGTGGAAAATGAATGATGAATACATGACAAGTAATCCATTTATTCAATCTGTACTTTCAAAATATGAATATAATTGCATTCTAGTGCTTGTTTGCAGCAGTGTTTGCTGCCTATGATAGCTTCTGGGCTGCTTGCAGTCAAATGTGAGCAAAATCTGGCTTCCACAGCATCTAATTCAGACTCCATGATCCCTTGACTTCCAACTGGTTTGAGCAACTTCTACCCTATGTAATTTGATGTTGGTTTTTTTTTTTTTCTAATAGG
>JANZLQ010000007.1:3999010-4019635 GCA_026212715.1 Elanus axillaris
TTGTTGGTTTTTTTTTTTTTCTAATAGGACCCCCCCCCCCCCCCCATCTGGCAAGTGATGGCCTTCAAAAGATTTCTCTGCAGCAGAAGCAAAGAAAAGCCTTAAGGGCTCTAGTTGTTCTCTTCCTCCTCTCTACAGCCCTCTGTAAAATATCACATTCTTTTTAATTACAGGTGCCAGGCCACTGCTGCCTTTTCGCTCTGTTGTGATGTTTTCCAAGGAGAATTGTTGCTCTTGGAGTAAATGGTAGTTGAGGACAGAGGGAGCAGGTTATCCCAATGTGTTCAGGGACTAAAGAAAGTCTGCGGTTTCTTCGGAATAATTTCTTGGCTCAGTTAGTTCCTCTGAGGGCAATGGCTTTGAGGCAACTTGCTAGAAAATCAGTGGAATCTTGGACTTGTTGAAAATCAGGTTAAATTCTTCATCCATATTTCATCTCAACGCTGCTGTAAAGAAATGGCTTCAGTGTCCACAGCATGTGCCAAATTACAAACTCTCTTTCTATGTATATGTACAAAGTCACTGAATAATTACTAGATGAGTCACAGAACAGTCGCAGTGGTTTAGGATGAAGACACCTGGCTCAGCTTCTCAGCAGAGTTTGGTATCCCATTAGCCTTCAAGTATCTGAGGTGAATCTGGGTTTCCTATACTCTTATTTCTGGTTGCTACTGTTAACTGTTGATCTTTATGCAAGAAGTTGTGGTGGTATCACTGACACGTAGGGAAGGAATATGCGTTAATTCAGCTTGGATGACCAGCTAGTCTAGTCCCTCAGTTCAGCAGAGACAGAAGTGAATACAGCTCTGGTAAAATGAAGTGACAAGAAGTCAATTGAAATATAATAAAATTGTTAACATCCTTGTTGAAAAATAACAATAACTTCAGGAATCTAATATATTTACTAACACAAGAAATACAGGAGAAACTCAGAAAAGGACTTTGCTTCAATTAGCGGGTGGTGATGTTCGTTCTTGGTCAGGCTGGTCCTTTTCCACTGGTGAGTTCTTGACTGAGCTGGTGTTGATCTAATGGCCTGGGAGCTAAGTTTAGTTTGTAGTGAGGAGTTTTGGGGCTGATTCTTTGTGATCATTTCTGGCCCCGGAAAAGATTATACAAGCTGTATCTTTCACAATACTCATGGAAAAGAATCTGTAAGTGAGAATTTTTTCTGTGGTTCCAATAACATAAAATCGTAAGAAACTTTTATTCGTTATTCACATAAAAGTAATTTGGGTTAATTAAAAGAGAAGGAATATATATTTTCAGTTATCAGAAGTTTAGAGTTTTTTGCTTCTGTTGTACTGTCATTTCAATTGCAAGTAAATATTTTACTTGTAGTCGTCTTTGGATAAAAAGTAATATATCTCCATCCCGGGGGAAACAAAAGAATCTTTATTCCACTTCCTCAAACCTCTCCTAACAATGTTCTGTCATCATTACTGATGTTCTTTAGAAAGGTCTCCTACCACCAATGTGGCTAAGTTAGACAAACAAGAGTCACCCCAGCATAGGAAACAGGCAGATCATCCTGTATTTGGCGACACTGGGCTTTATCAGAGGGTCTTGAAAAGTCCATGGATTGTCTCTTCTTGAACGGTCCCTTTCTGTGTAATTTTTATCAGTTTAAGAAATATGTTCTCTTTTGTCTTTCAACTTAATGTTCAGCTGCATTGATTTTGGAACAGACTGGAGCATGCATGCCAGTGCAGAACACTTTTCAGAGAACTTCAAGAACTTTTCAATTTGCTGACATGCAAATTGAATTTATTGTGATTATAGACTTAAGCATAAAACCAAATTAAATAACTTTTCTATAATTGTGTATATGTCTTGTAAAAAAAACCCAACAAACTTTATATGCATCATGTTACTTTTGTCTTGTCTGCAGACTCTGGTTTTAGGGCCATGCAAGTGTCATGAATTAACGAACGGGTTGAGAATCAAGCAAACAGATTCTGCTGAATTAAACAGAAAATTAAATGTACTACTTGTAAAAAGTATAAAGTATATGAAGACGATTGATTTTCTTATATTTTTTTTTTTTAGTCAGCAGGGCTCTGTTTTACTTTGTTTCCATACAGTGCTGCTTTTTTCCAGGTGGGAAATGCACCCCATCAGAGAGGAGGAAAAGTAGCATGCAGCTGTTTTATCTTTTTGTGCCACATTTGCTGATGTAGAGTAAAACCAAAATAATCCCAGCAAGCTAATGTTGCTGGCAGAGGAAAGCGTTAGGTGTGGGGAAATGGTATGGAAGAAAACAGACAACTTTAAATTGCTTTGTCAGAATTTTGCTGGTCAAGGATTGCTTAAGAACTTCTTGCAAGTCTGAAGTTAATAAATCATGGTCTATGAATTTCAGTAAGCAGTTGGTGTAGATGAATCTTCAGCGGAACGGTGATGGTAACGTTTGCAGTTGTCACGCTGGTAGCTTAACCCACAGACGTGACCATTTTCCAGAGGACGATCCCACACCGTGGGTGAAGCTAGCTCTCCAGAGACTTGAAACTGTCTGAACCCTACAGTCATTTGAAAGCGTGCTGAATTTCACCAGTGCTGCTTAGTGTAAGAATGGCAAGGCTCCGAGTGACTTCTTTGCACACCACCATTAATGATTTGTGACTTGGGCTCGTGGGCTCCCTGGTGAAAGGACCATACGTCACACACACACACACGCTCACTTGGGATTAACAGGAACCTGCGATCAGCAAGTAAGGACTGTTTTATACCAAGTAGTACCAAATTCCTGACCCTCTAGTCTTGGACCGCTGCCCTCTTAGTGCTGCAGACAGAAGTAGGCATTTCCAGCAACCGGAGGTGACCGTGGCTGTTGGCATAACGGGAGCCGCTCCGGCACCGCCATCAGCAGCCTCTTCCCGGTCTGAAGGGTCAGCAAAGACAGCTCATACTTAGAGCTGGATTCTTGACAGGCGGTAGAGGTCATACCAGGAGCTGGTGTTCTTTGTCTAGCGAGTGCCAGTTTTTGAGCGGATTTGGTGTTCAGCTTGTCCTGTTCAAGGAGGGCAGCTTTCAGCGTTGCTGAGTTTGGGCAGCGTTCAAGGCCAAGGGTGCACGCTCGAGGTTTGACAGAGATTCACGGCCAGGGATGAATGCATGGTCACACCTGTGCAGTTTTGCCTTGGTGTTTTATTGTATGGCATGTACTTCTCTCTGTGACGGCTTGAAGCAAGTGTGATTAAAGCTTAACTATTTCACTAAGTATCCTGACTCTCTTACAGGGTTTTGCTGTCTCCACTGGAAGACCATAGTAAATCACTGCTTAGGATTCTCCGTGTGAACGAAGAGCTGGTGAAGGGCTGGTTATGTGTAATCCAATTGATAGCTAAGGAAATCAAACATTATTATAACACTTACTTGATGCTGCTTAAAACACGACTCTCTATAGATTAGGAAGTACAAAGCATATAACTTTCGTGCATGCCATATTGATTTATATCAAACCAGAGTAATGCATATTGATTCATATATGCAGTTCTGTTGGTGTGTAACAGTCCCTCCAACAGCATCTCGTGGTCTGGTTGGATTTTCTTGTAATGATATTAAACGTCCCACAGTAAATCCACCTTAATAGGTCTCCAAAGCCTAGCAGCATTACCCCAGGACTTGGCTATAGGGCAGTTTGCAAAGCAGTGTAATGATGCTTTATTGTTACATTTTGCCCTCTTGAGTTGGTGAGGGACTCTTAGGGTAAGCACACAGTTGCAGATGTTTCTAGTATGAGTACCATTAGTGTTAGGAATATTGAGAAGTACTCATGAAAATGTGCAGTTTTATTGTTTCTGTTGAACAAGAATGGAATAGGCTATATCTGAACTTCAAAACTGGGAGCCATATGGGCTTGTGCAGAAATTATATCAGTTACACATTATGAGAGTCAGAATCTTCTGCTTTCTGGTGGTACTCATGTAGCATCTGCTTAAAAACATATTAACCAGCTTTATTTTAGAGCTCTAAGTTGTGCTTTAATTAGAAGCGACTTGCATGTCAGTGGACAATAAAATGGATAAAGTCTTTACTAATGGTATTTTTAAGAACTAGGCGTGTTCTCTATTTCACCCTAACAAACCTTTTCACTTATAAGCCTTACAAGCACACTGTTCTGCTCTTTTAATCTACTTTGTTTTTGTGGCTATCTTCCCTATGCCAAAATTCCCTCTTTTTGAATACCATACCTTTGACCTTTATACTAGTGTGTCAAAGATACATGCACAACTTAACAGAAATCTTAACTTTTATTCCCCTTTTGTTTCTTGCTTGCTGATTCATACTATAATGAAAACAAACTTCTTTCTACTTCTGCAATCATTGAGTTAAGTGGATGCTGCCCAGATGAAATCAGTTTGCCCTTGCTGAATTTGTTTTACCTCCTTCTGGACAAACACTAACTGCCTGGCTTTTGTAATGTGTATCAGAGAACTGGTATTTCTCCTTTGTTTCATTAACACTTCTTCTAGAGAGTCATTTCTTAATGAGATCAGGGACTGGGTAATTTATAATCCTACAGCTGAGGAGGTTACAGTTTATTACATTAATAGAATAAGTGTTTGCTGCTAAACCACTGAGATCTGCTTAATAAAATAGATGATCTCATGAGGGAAGAAACTTTTCCAACCATTTGGAAGAGTATATTCAAAAAATAGCAATTGTGGGTGGGAACCTAGGGATAGGATGCAATCCAAACACCTTTTTTGAGCTTAAAGGAGTAGACAGAGATGAGTTTATGAGTCTGAATTGAAACCAGGGAGGCTGCTGCCTTGAGAACAGTGGTGTCTAATGCCACCAGAGCTTTATAACCCTTTATAATTTTCCAAGCCTTATTTCCCTCCTCTTGTTAACTGTGGATGACGCACATGCTAGCACTAAACCTGGCACCTCAAACCATCAGCAGCCATCAGTGACGCTTTCCCTGGCTGTTCCCACAGTCTCAGACTGGCATACCACAACTCAACCGGAGCAGCAAACATGATTCATGGGGGTATGTTACAAAGCCCTAGCGGCCTGGTGGCCCTACAGTTTCATTTCTGGGGTGAGTGGTGGTGATTTATAATCCAAGTGTGTGTTTCAGCTCTCCTTTTATGATGAAGCTGAATGGGGATAGTGGGTTGGTTTTGCTTTTGGGTTTTTCGTTTTGGTTTGTTTTTGTTTTTTGTGGCTTTTTGTTTTGTTTTGTGGGTTTGTTTTTGGGTGTTTTTTTTTGAGATCCTTACTGGCTAAAAACCATTAGAGTCACCACTGATACAAATCCTCATATTTACAGCAGATTATATTTGCGACGCAAGAGTAAATAATTTAGGAAAGCATGTAATATACTTGCTGTCAGTCTGTCTTATTTTAAATTAGGCAAAATTTTAGCTTTCAGAGAATTTAATTACAAGTAAGAAACCTCTGATGACTGTAGGAATGATAGAAGCTTTCAGACAGCTGTACAGAGGAGGAGTATTCCAAAGATGGATCTTTCAATGAAACAGATTTAGTGTGGTTTTTCAGTATTACATGTACATGTTTGTGTGAAATCTCAGACCTATTGCTGTCTTGGCAGATGGATTTCAGGTTTTATGTTGAAAAAAATTTTATGGTTAGTCAAAGTTGGTCTCTGAAAAAGTCTTTGAGCTTATCATCTGCACAGCAAAAGTTCTTTACTGTCTTGATTTTTGGACAGAAAAGATAGTATTATGAGAGGGCACCTGCCAGGTAAGAAGAAAACTAAGGAATATAAATCATACATGAAAAAGAAAGAAGTTAAGAGGAAGAACTACGAATATAAATCATAGATTTAAAAGAGGAAGATAAGGCACTCAATAATAAGAAAGAATTGGTGTCTAGCATAAACAAACCCCCCTATAAATTGATGAGTTTTAGGGATTTGAAGAGAAAAATAAGTGTACTGTGGTCATTAGTTAGAGCTCTTCTTCAGTAATCATCAGTAGGCATGTTTTGTCCTGTAAGATCTTGCCTCTTCATTGAAACCTGAGGTAATGACTATTGACATTTCCCGGGACTTCTGAAAGCGTGACTACCTTTAACATCGTCACGTGACCTTGGCTTTGTTCTTATTTTGCCTCTAATAGAAATCTTGGATGTACAATCTTCTTTTTAAGTCTTCTTAAGTAGTTTTAAGTATTGTGCTTACGAGTGACTGTATGTATGCCTTACGAAATACTCCAGCAAAACTTACTGAGAGACAAAATTGACATTTCTGTGTGCTCACACTTTATAACATCATCTCCAGAATGCTTCTAGGCTTCTGAATTCAGAGACCAAGGTGCCTTAGGCCTGTCCTAGTTAGCTGTTGCTCTGTTTGGCCAGTACGTGTAACCTTCTCCTGCAGCAGCACCTAGCTATGAAAGGATATTCAAAGTAGGACTTTGAAGTAATGCGTACAAGCTGTAGTCACTGAAACTTGGGGCAGTTGGGAGTTTTCAGCTAGACTGACTAGTATCTCCTCATGTTTTGACAGATGTGGAGTGGTAAGCTTAAAGTTGCTTTCTATAGTTTACGCTACCACAGTGCTCACACTTAGATGAACGGTTTATTCTTACATCAGGATACTCGCATGTAGACAGTGGAACCTAAACCATAGCTGAGTAGATTTGCATGGGACACAGACTTGGTCTGACAGTATGGATATTGGGCTTGTTAGGTGTCAACTCAGTTTGCAACCTGGTTTGTAGGAGGAAGAAGGCTGTGTATGACAGGCTTTCAGCAACCAAAGTCTGGCTTTATGCATAGGCAGCGCGTTCAGGTCTGGTCTCAGGTGTTCGGAGCTCTCCTGCCTGGTCTTTTTCTAACCCAAGTCACGAGGAGGTACTCTAGGAAACGAGAGGGCTCACCCTTGCCTTGGACTTGGCATAAGCCATGGATTTGCAGCAACATTTATGGTGCTGGCAAAGACGTGGTATAACCCAGACAGATACATTCCCAGCGCTAACAGTGACTTACGTAGGTACTCTCAGCAGGTTTCAAGGGTCTAATTCAGCCCTGACTGAAATTAGTAATTAAACTCTCCTTCAGTTGTAAGGTAGAGTGGGAAGAGAACTGGAGGATATACATTCTCATATTCAATTCTAAATGCTGTTTGGATATTTCTGTTACCAGTAGCTTTACCATTCTTAGTTGCATATTACAAATAAGAATAACATAGTCACATTCTACAGAATAGAACTTGAAAATATTTCTTTCTAGCCATCTTTGTCAAAGTCGATGTGATGCGATTATATTGTTTAGTGGAAACAGGATAGCTTTAAAATCTTGATTTGAAAAGTTTGTTTCTGCTCACTTGTTTAAGGTAAATCTGGCTAGAATTTAATCTACGAATGACACGTTTTTCTGAATCATGGAGCCCTTTTATAGTACGTTCAGAGTAGCCCAGACAACAGGATTTAACTATTGTATTTATATGGAGTATACCTGATTATTTACTCTTGTGGTGTTGGAAATCTGGAATAACTCTATAGAACGCTATTAAACCAGTGAACAGTTGTAGGTAGTAGAATTAGTAGTAGTACTGTAGCACTTGAGGACTCCGGTCTTTACCAGGGATTCTTCTGTGTTACTACTAAACTGATAAAGAACAAAGATTACTTGAAATTCTAAAGTGCCTACAGTGTGAATACAAGATGAGACAACAGCTGGAGGTAGGCAGTCACATCTGGACAGATACTGTGGGACTGGATTAGTCAGCTTTGTAGGCAGTCCCAGAAAAATGACTGTAAGAAGGGAGAGGAGAAACAGGTCCAGACTTTCTTTGGGGGTGGGGGCAGGAAATGTGTGGGGTTTTTTAAATTAGCTGAGCCTCAGTGAAGCATCAGAACTGATATTAGTTGCTAGTATTGCTTGAATTATTGGTTAAAAAGGGTGATGTAAATAGGAAAGATTGCACCAAAATGCTGTTTTCTAATCTTACAGAGAAAATGCAGGTATGTGTTTGACTCTAAATGACCTTATGACCCTTTATAATCAGTGATCATCTGTATCAAGTAAGCAGCACTGATGTAGGCATTGCTTCTTCCTGCTGCTATCTGGACTGTCAGAGGTGAAAAAAAAGGCAATATTGCAGTGTACCCTGAACTGACATTGGTGTGAACAGAGATGTTCACACATGGAGGACTGGACGCTTGCTCTTTGTGACATGCTGTTTTCCCAACAACTTATTTGATCCATTTAAATTCTCAAAAGTAATTTTAAACCATACATCAGTGCTCCCCAAATGAAACAAGCGATTTTTTTAATGATGCTGAGCATCACGCTCCTCTCAAATTGATTGCTGTGGAAGTTTATTGTGCTCTTTTGGTTTCGTCAGATGTGCTCACCCACCCAAATCCATCTCCCAAGCATGTGTACATGTGTGTGTGTTTGCCCTTTTTTTTCTCAAGTAATGTTTTCCAGAATGTCAGCGTCAAATAATGAAGAAAGAGATTATTTTGACAGAAGCTCGGGGATGCTGTGACTGGAAGGAGCATGTCCTTCACAGTCAAATCATGCAAACTTTACCTTCAAACTGATGTTCTCCTGGAGGCAGGCCAAGAAGAGCGCAGTGCTTTACAAGGCAGTATGACAAAGGAATAAAATAGCGGAGAAGGGATTTAGGAAATAGAGGTTGTGTGACTATCTAATGTAATTTATTTTTTTTTTTATTTTAAATCTGATTTTGCTATTTTGGTTTCTAAAGTGTTTACCAGTGAAAAGCTGGGAACTAATTACTGTTAACAACGTTGTGAGGGTTTTTTTTGTTGTTTTAATTTGATAAACGTGGATTGGCTGGAGTGACTTATATTAAGCAATTCTCTAAGCTTTGATGAGTCTATTACTTTACTGCATCAGTTTCTGAAGAAAGGGATGCTAATACTGCAGTCTGTGTCAATAACCTTCCTTTTGATACAGCTGCTGAGTTCAAATGAAACACCAGCATGGAGAATGGAGGGTAGATTTAACACTGTATGACGATTTTTTTCATGTAGAAAGAAGGAAGGGACAAGCATCGGAACTTCAGATGGTGGAGTAGCATGTTTTCTTCATTGTTCGACAGTCCTCATGGAGGCTGTCAATAGGTAGCACTGAAGCATTCATTTGGAAATGTTGTCCTACTTCCCTTCACCAAAGTTTATTACAAGTCTAGAGCAAAACAAAAAGCCGTTACAGCGGGATCTTGGAGCACAATTGTTTATGTCCAGCAAGATGAAACACCTTTTCCTAATTTGATGCCAGTGACATTTCCACAGGCACGTAGTCTTCTGCAGCGCCAGAATTTCTACCCTTTGTCATGGGCAAATGCGTCTTGGCTTGCACAGTCCCCTGAGGCTGATGAGCCCTTCAGACCTACTCAGACGAAGACCCTGGAGTCTGTAAAGTTGAGTCCTCAAACTTAATGCTCCTTTCAAGTAACATTTGGTATCATATTGGCTTTTACTTATTACCCACCAGTAACCTAACTCCACTCTACAAAGCAGGATGAAGTTACTGGCCTTGAAAGAGTTCAGGAGTCTAAAGACGAGCAAAGCTGTACTCTTCCCTGTTCTAAAGCTCGGGGCTATGGTGCCTGTTTGGCTCAGTGGATTTGGCAGGTGTGGAATTCAAGTTCTTAGTTTAAGCATATTCCTGCTGATATATATTATGGATGTTCTGGTGCAGCAGAGTGAATTTTTTCTTGCCACTAATGAATTTCTGCACTGCTTGGATTTATGATATGCAGGAAAGGTCTGAGTTCCTTTTTAAAATATTTTTATCTTTTTTTTTTTTTAATTAAAAATTCAGACCTTGATGTACTGTGGAACTGATTGACTGTGGAACTCTGAGATACCAGTTTTGTTTTTGTACTTTAATTATACCCAGCTGTTATCTATAGTTTTATCCTTCATAAGCTTCTTGGAGTAAAGGTCTTTGTTACATATTTGCACTGTAAGTAGTACAATTGGCTAACAAAGCACTGACATAAAGATGTTATTCAAGTAACACTTGAATAACTGTGAAAGGAATTGAGTTTTATTCTTTTGAACTTTTTTCTTATTGTTTAATTAAAGCTCTAGGGTTGGGAAAAAAAGAAAAGAAGCTGCATCTTTTATGAATTCACTGCTTTGTCTCCATTTGGAGGAATGAAACAGCGTTTTGGTCACATCTCTGAAATATCCAGCAAATTAAATAAAACCAAATTGTAATTTGTGTAATCAGGAAATCTAAGCGTCTAGTTACACAAAAACACTTGCTGTTTTAGAATACATCAGTGTTTGAGGCCACCTTTGTGGGCAGTGAAACAAAACCGTAAGTCATCAATCTGTTTCTTCCTCTGCTATTAGCTATTATTTTCCTCCCTTCATTACGGTTGTCTTCCTCCCCACAAGCTGCTAATGCAGGTGCAATTGGCTGTTGATTTCAATTAGAAGTGTTATTCAGCACTTCTTTGCTGCTTTTTGGAACAAACAAAAGGCTCTGCTTGGTCTCAAATGTTTAACTCTGTGATCCTCTCATAGAAGTGCCCTCAACTGCTGCAGCGAGGTTGGCATCTAAAAGAAAATATTGCCGCCTTCAAAGCAAATGATACCAAAGCACTTTCAATCAGAGCTGATGTAAGAGGTAGATCCTGACACTAGAGGGTTCTGGCTTCAACACCGACACAGCAAGAATTACTCATAACTCCCTAATTGAAGGAATTGTGCAAGGAAGAGAGGATGTGTATTCTGGTAGTTTTCTAGGCTCAGTGGTGATTTATTTTATAGAGCTAAAACTTTCTAGTAGGAGTCTGAGTAAGCTGGCCATGTGAACAGGCTGAACTAGACCTATGCCTGGGATTTTTTTCTGCCTGCATGCTGTCATTCACTCTGAAGCAAAATACTAATGGGCGGTTCTCAGGTTTGATGACCATAGGACTCTTTCTGAAGGCTGCTTGGAAGAGACAGGATCCACCTTACTTACAAAGCTGGAAAAAGCATCTCTGCCAGAAGGCAGAGCATCTCTGGAAAAAGCATCTCTCCCTGGCCAACCTGGGAAGGAGCACCTTAAAGCAGGGGCATGGTTCTGGGCAGCCAGCTCTAGGTGGCCCTGCTTGAGTAGCGGGGTTGGACCAAACATTCTCCACAGGTATCTCCCAACCTCAGCCATTCCGTGATCTGAATTAACCTGTATATTCCAGTTGTTTCTATTAAAAATGAGCAATTTTTTTTAAAACAGTCATGGTCGAGAGAATTAGTTCCTGTAGATCAACAGAAAATAACTGTGGTAATTGTGCGGGATTTTGGAAGTGACTGGTGCATACGCATAGAAAGTATTTCCATTCAGCAGAATATATGTAACGATCTGAACACCAGGGTTGGAAAATGGTGTTAATCTAGGTGTGATTGTTGGTTCTCTGGACTGCTGCAGGTCTTCTAAACAATTTTGTTTGGGGTTTTGTGTTTTTGGGGGTGGGGGATGGTTTTGGGGGTTGTGGGTTTTTTGTGTGTGTATTGCTTTTGTCTTCCCCCCCTGCCCCTGTGTGTGTAACTTGGGGTAGCGCTTCAGTATTGGAAAGAATCTGTGAGGAGATTAAATAGATAAGTTAAGAAAACCACATCAGTTTTGGCAAATAGCTGTCTATGTATATGATAAGCAAAACTTTCTGAGAGGGGATTTAAAGAGAGTATGGTAGACCTCTGTATTTTGATGAGTTCAAAATTTGGGAGAAAAGTGAGAGGACACAGACTGAACAGACTGGTTTAGCGTGGGGAAAAAACAATCAGGAAAACAGTTGTATAGGTAAGCAGGGAAGCATATGAAGAGGTTTAATCTCTACTGTACAAAGGACAGTCAATGGAGGGGGCAGAGGAGAGCCATGGTCACATTAGCAGAATTAAGGTGGTATCTGTCAGTGCAAGAGTTTGTGTGGAGGCAAATGATTACACACACCATAATCAAGTTTTCTTCTTAATAAACAAAGTTAACAGGAACTTTCTAAAGGCAGGAGGTAGGAAGTGGCTGATTTTTTGGGTTTGTTCTTTTTTTTTTTTTAAAACTTGTCTGCATAATCTGTGCCGTGAACCCCTTTTCCTTCAAGCAGTAGATTTGCCTTTCCTGAAGGAGCAGCAGGATTTGAACTGCAATCTGTCAAATGCAGATAGACCCATTAGTCATTTATTTTGTATGGTGACTCACTAGGTGACCCAGGCTTACCTTTTCATGCTCATCTTGCACAACTAATTAAAACTGAGTCTGTTACACAGAAGCAAAATGAGACTGAAAGCTACTGACAGGCTTTCCTCTCAATTAAGCCTTAAAGTTTGTCAGCTGACTTGGGTCCTGGCTTTCTGAGGGCAGATTTGAAGATGCAAATCTGGAATGTTTCTCCTGATAGCTGCAAACCAGAGCTATAGTGAGCCTTTAGGTTAAAAATTAAAAAAAGGGGTTTTGCATACCTGTTGAAATGCTCTGTAGTTCTGCCATAGAAACGTTTGAATTGCTGTGCACCACACTTCACTTACTCATAACAAACTTAATTAGAATAGCTGCAGTACCAGGATATCTCTCGAAGGGTAAACTAATGATATGGTGATGCAATGACTGCTGCTTGATCAGGGTAGAATTAGTCTATGTTCTGCTCAGTGGCACAGCAACTCCCTGGTGCTGTGCTACTAAGTGTTGTTTAACCAGGTGATAAGTAAGTGTGAAATTCTGAATCCTGATCCCTTTTAATGCAGCAGATTAAAACGGGAAGCAAACAAATCATGGCAAATCTCATTATATTTAAATTTTAATTTGTTATAAGATTTATCTTGCTTTTCAGTCAGGGCCTCCTTCCACCATGAGCGAAAATTTATTTATTTATTTATTTTTAATTTTACAAATGTTTTCTACTCTGTTATGTTCTGTCTGTGATATGAGGGGTGACCTTAGACCTTTTGTTTTCAAGCATTTCTTCATTGTCTGCTTCCATTTTGAATATCCTGTGGGCATTTAAGAAAATCTTTGGGGTCATGGTTAGCCATGACACGAGAGAATGTATTTTGTGCTTCAGCTGTTCTTTCCAGCTCTCAACAGATGGGGTAAAGCTGCTGGTCAGATGCAAATAACATGATATTGCTGTGTAAATCTGCTAAATATCTTCTTCCAGTGGCCCTTTTACCCGCTTCATCCTGTCCATTCTTGCCTCTGATCTAAACAAGGAGAAAAACCAAACCAGCTTAAAGAATTGGACTGAAGTCTCAAAAATGAGAGTATCTATGATGTATGTGTGCCACAGATGACGGGGAACTGAGGGGCAAGGGTGTTGCTCATGGCTGCCAAGGCTACCGATCTCTCTGTTTACCTGTGTGCACATTTAAGACATGGATTGCTAGATGACACCTGTGGTAGACACCAAGATTAATATGTATTTTATTAAATGAAATTTAGAAGTCCTGAGTTAACATTGATGTTCATTTGGGTCCTTGTCTCCATCGGGAGTCACTGGGTGCTACTGCAGTGCTAATAGGAGTGTTGTTGCAGAGAACCAGCAAGTGCGGAAAAAATGGAATTTCAAAAAGCTTTCAGCTGGGGTTTCTTTCATAACTTATTTGAACTTGCTTACGCATCCTGAGTGAAAGTTACTGCATAGAACATTTCAGTGGCAGCATTCATCTTTGTTGTGCTTCAAGAAAAAAACCCCAAACCATAAAGTATGGCTGTAATGACTGCTTTGTTAGGGAACAGCACACTTTAAAGTTCTGAACAAAAGCTCTTCTCTAGTAGCAGGAAATTTTGCTTCTTGGAAGTTGCAGGAAGACACTTCTCTTGTAGGTCTGTGTTTGCCCATATGCAGATGCTATGTAAGCACTTAGGAAAATTGCATTTGTTCAGTCTCATTGATAATCAGAGGAGCTCAAATTGTTTTCTAAGGTGTCCCCAATGTGTAAGTACAAAATTCCAGTGCTGTACAAATAGCATGGGACTTATTGCTTTTACAGGAATATTTTGATGTAAGCAGTCTTGTCAAACCGATAAAAAATTATCCAATAATGTGAAAAACTAATAGGCCTTGACTGTAGCTTGAAAAAATGCTGATCCTGATAAGGATCTAAATCGTTCATGATTCAGTCGGATCAGCAGTGAATGATTTTGTGCATCTTTTGGCTCCATTCTAAATCAAAGGGTTGGGGTTTTGAAAGTGAAGGAATTGGATTTACATGTGACTTACATTCCAGCCTATACTGTATTTGAGCGTTCAGATGGAGATTTTTCCTAAGCTGGTAGAGGTTTGGGTTGCCCAACTCAATACATCCTGCTTTTTGGGAGTGCTAACCATCATCCTTCTCTTCTGGGTTTGGGCAGAATCATTAGTCCCTTCCAGAAACGTTGACTTGAATCTTTTACTTTGTTCTTAAGCCAGCTAAATTGTTATTTACTGGAAAACTCTCACATAACAATAATCGTACCAGTATTTGAAAGCCAGAATGCTAAACTGACTGTAAGACAAAAAGAAAATAAATTTAGCCATGATGAAGGTAAAAATTTAAACTGACCTGAGCCCCAGTCTAGCAAACAAATATGAGAGAAACTATGAATTTGGGTAGCCTCAATAAGTGTGGGTATGATGCTGGCCTTGTTAGATAGCCAAACTGAGAACAGCGAAAAGAGGAATCGGGCAGCATTAAGCTGAATAAAACCCCTCCAACACTGTTAAAACTATCACTTCATTATTGTAGGATGCTATGATAGTTGTTTACTTCATTTCTGTTAATGTGTATTAGGTTGTAATGGGCCAATAAGCACTATCCTCTTCCAGGGTACGTACAAATTTGAGAAAAGCATTTTGTATTACTGCTTTAAGTGGAACTAATCACAGAATTGAAATCATGTTGATGGAAGTCATCGCCAAACTGCCCATTGACTTTTGCGTGTATGACCCATACTAATAAGTCTGCATTTTAGATGTGGCTTGTATGTTGAGGTCACACCAGTAACTTGTCTGTGCAAGTGGAGTATGTAGGTAACATTCACACAAATTACACCAATCAGCTAACATAGCTTCAAAAGTCAAGTGTTCATGACGCTAGACAAAGATACTCCTTGTGTACCTACATTAATAGTCTTTATTTATATTACAGAGCAATATTTTTGCTCTATACAGCTTTTTCCTCGCAGTGTATTGGATAGACTGAATGGATTCCCTCTGTAGAACACCTTTGGTGCTTTGTGTTTACCTTGATGTTCAATGTGTATCCCTGTATTTTCCTTACTGCACTCCATTTAAATTCTTTCTGAAGTCAGAATTACTCATTTTCTCATGAGCTTTTCCATGGCACTCATTGCCATAGTATCCGAGTGCATCACAAACATTAATGAATTTATTTTCACAACAGTGACTTCCCTTGACTTCAGTCACTGTTGCAAGCGCTCAGCACTTCTGCAAATCAGACCCTAGGGCCTCCAGGCAGGCAACCAGAAAATGAGAGCATGCAATTGCTGACTATCTGTGAAAGCCCGCTATATGTGGGTTTTTCTCAGATGGGATTGATTCATAGATGCTTCCTGGCAGCAGAGTGTTGGTGAGACTGGGGATTCTTTGGTTGCATTCCAGGCTCTGGTGTGGAGTATACTCCATTACTCCACTTACTCCAAATTATTCCATGTTTAATTCCACTTTCCTCATTTCCTTGTTCTAGGCTCTTTCTCTTTACTTACTGAGACCCTGTTTTCACTATTTTGGTTTGTTGCCAGCGAGTCTCTCTCTCTCCCCGCCCTCTGCCATTGTATGAGTCAGTCTTTTTCTTCTGTTTTTCCTTCTCTTTTTTCCAGTTGTCATGATGAGATTCCTCTCCCATTCTCCCTGTCCTTCGGATCCACATCCAGACTTCATGGTCTCCTTCCTGTTCCGTTGTCCCATTCCACCACCGCTCTGGCTTTCCCACATTCCTACATTTAATTCTGTGTTTTTTGTTTGGTTTTTTTTTTTATTTGTATCAGGTCCATTTCTTCCTCTTAGTTCCTCCTTCTCAGGTTTCTTGTAAAGCAAATTTAGACTCCCACTCTCCAAATCGCCTCCATTTTTTCATATCCCTCCACTTTTATTCCTGTTTGCCCCAATCCTCATCCAAAGTGCAATTTCATTCCTGCATCCCCTGCTTCTAGAGAAGTCCAGTTTCCCCCCATTGACATTCTGGATGCCTTTCCCGAGCACCTTTTCCTTGACTTTTAGACCTCACTTATCACCATTTCCCTTCAACTTCTCACTGCTAGTTTCCTTCTTTAGTCACTTTTCTTGCTTACCTACAACTATCGCTCACAGCTTTGGGTTTTTTTTTCCATTTTTCCTGTATTCCCCTATAACCCTCCTGATTTCTTTCTTGTCTCCCTTTTGCATTCTTGTCATGAAGGTTCCTTTGCTATGCTCTGTCGTCCCCTTCCAATAAAACTTGGAAAAGTATTGATGAAACGAGCTGCCTGTTCTCTGCTCCAGTTCCTGGACTTGATTTGCCAGCAGTCTATTAGAGCTGCGGCTTCAGGGACGGTCTCAGTCTTGGGCTGGAGCTCATCAGTGTAGAGTAGGTAGTGAATTCAGATCAGCAGAGACCTTGTGAATCAGATGTCAGTGTGCATTTGAACCCTCTTGTGCCAGAGACCACGAGGTGGCTGCGGCATACCTTTGAAATGAAACCTGGGGGACTGGGAAAGGATGCTGAGACGGCAACGTGAGGAACGGCATGTCTTCTACAATACCATTTTAATTGCCTTTGTTTAAAAAAGATAAATCAGTCTCAGACAGATATTCACTAGAGGAAAAAAAGTGCTCAGGTGGTTGTAGCAATGATAAGGAATTTATAATTGTTATATTGGAATACATTAGTCTGAGTGAAAAATTGACACTGTTACATACACATTCCCCCTTGGCACCTGCACCTTTTTTTCTTTTTTTTCAACAGCCAAAGGTAGACGAGGCATATTCTCGTCAGGTAATCAACTTTTCAGTGAATGCTGTTGTGTCACTGCACTTTGACTTAGCATGTCATCAGTTTGTATTTGTGCAGCTACCCGACTTCTGTGTGCGCAGAGAACCATTCCGTTTGCTGGTACGCATGAAAGTGGAAGCAGTTTCGAGGTTTGCAGTATTTCAGATGAGATAAACTAGTGTAAGGAAACCTGAAATGTTCATTTTTTCCTTGTCTTTTGAATAGTCATAGCTACTGGGAGAGGTGAATTCTTTTAAATATACACTCCTTACAGAGAGAGTTTTAGGGAAAGAGTTTTAATTTGATATGTTGTTACAGAGTATAAAGAAAAGTGGAAAACTAGGACTGGAATGGGCCTCAGGAGGTAATCCTCTTGCCCCAAGTCTTTTTATGTGTATTGTTCCTAGCAGATATCTGTCTTGCCTGTTCTAATTACAGACTTTCCACATCCTCGCCAGGCAATTTGTCACAGTCTGTTACCCTTTTCGCTGTTTGAAAGTTTCCATTATGTTTAATATGCATTGTTCTTGCTGCAAGTTGAATCCATTAATGAACATGGAAAACAGGCTATTCCCATCCTCTTTGTAGCATCCCTTTATGTACCTGTGGATTATCGCTCTGCATCTCCTCTAGCTTATCCTGCCTCAGTGCAGCTATGCATTATTTTGATAATCATTGAGATCTCAGATGAGAGATTTTTATCCCAGCTTCTTCAGTACTATTTGTTGGCACTTACCTGAAATTCTGAAAGTGCAGATACAATATCCAGGTGGGCAGAAGGGTAGATTTAAAGGACTGAAGAAAACCCTTCTTGTTTACCTGGAAGAAGATTTCTCTACTGCATTTCTTACAGATCTGTGGACTACTTTTATACCCAGCTTGTTGTCCCTAACAGACTTTTTTCCACTGTTGTAGGTTTTTCAGTGACTCTCTCTCTGCCTTAAATGCAGACTGTCAAGGTGCTCTGCTTCTCTAACAGCATGATGAGTTCAACACATTTTAGAAATAACTGGGAACTAACTTAAATGAAAACCTTTTTGCTTAGACAAAATAATTTTACATTTTTTCAGGGAAAAAAAAATTAAAAGCGATTGTTAAGAAAATGTCTGTTTATATGTGTGAAATTTAGACAAATTTGTTGTGGTTTGGCAAACCACAGAGGATGTAACCTGTTTAGCTCCTTTACATTTTTTGAGCAATGTGAGGGAACATTAAGAACAATAGTTAACTTTTAACATGTGGCTTTGGTGTCTAAGTACAACTGTCTGTTCAATAGACCTGCTGCATGGACCTGCTGCACTTGCTTTTAGTGCTCTCCATCCTGCGAGCTGAGCTAAACATTTTGTTGCCCTGTTTGCATGGCAAGAGGACTGTTCATTCCTCACCTCCATTTTGTCAGGTTCCCTCTCTTGCTTTTCAGTAGTTGGCAGCCTTAGACTTCAGCCCCCTGGTAAAGCATAGTAAAGAAGCATAAGCTTGGGCACAAGCAGGTGTATGCAGGAGAGGACAGAAATAAGCTTGGAGTGCAATAGGAGAGCAGCTGAACTTGTACGTATTATTCACCAGAGCCTGGGTTTGAACTCATTCATGGCTGATGGTGAGGATCGGTGAGACCTGATGGTAGGGTGGGCATCTCGTGTTCTTCTACAGACTGCCTACGCACAGGATCACAGTGTGCTAGTTAACAATTATTTCATAAGCTTGTTGTATTAATCTAATTATACAATCAGGTGGGTTTTTTGGTTTGGTTTATTGGGGTTTATTTTGTTTTTTTTTTTTTTTTTTCAAAGGTTATGTACGTGACAACCTGTGCAGTGGGAATGAAGCAAAGTTGCATAGCTTGTCCTTTTCTTTATTTGACACAAGGCACATGAAAAAAGAGGTAATGGAACAGAAAGCAAAATAGTCTGGAAAACTTGGCTATAGAGAACCAGTATTTGCTGAATATGCAGCAAGTCATACAAACTTTCATGCTTGTTCTTTTCTGGCTCCCTCACTTGATATACATGGTATTTCACTTGAGGAAGTTCTGAGTGGTTATGGCGTTAATCATGTCATTGGAAATGTGTTTCATAGAGATATATAGTGGGTTCTAAGATATTGTTTTCTAATTAGCCATCTACAATTAATTGACTTACGGACAGTTTTACCTTTAATTGCTGCCCCTCTGTTCCTTGTGTATAATATAGGCCACCTTGTTTTACAGGACAGTTATGAAGCTAGATTAATTATGTCTGTTAAAAAGAGGAGCACACTAAGATAATACAATAAGAGAACCATAGAAAGCCCATGAGGAAAGTAATAATTCTGTATTCAGCACAGGGTTTGGATCGTGTCCAGTAAATACTGTGGGATTACACTCTGAGTAGTGAATGTGGAAAGAAGAGATGAGTAACTACAAATTGAGTACTATCTGTACTCTGTTTTGAGCAAAATGGATGTCCTGTAGAAATATAGGATTAGAATGTAAATAGAGACTATGCCATACAAGGATGCCAGGGAGAGTTTGTTTAGACAGGCTTAATTCTGGAATCTTCCAACATCTGAGGTATTGAATTTGCCATTGCTCTATTCACTAAACGCTAAGAGTTTCTGTGGGGGTTTGTAAAATTCATGATACCTACCTTTTATAGGATGCCTGGCTTTACCTTAGTCTGTTGTTGTAAAAAGCATACTGGGAATTTTCTGGATGGAAAAGAAGTATTGGGGTAGTAACAAGGTAATATATGAAAGAGTAGGTCATGCACGTGGAGAAGTAGTGCTGTGTGGTAAATGACATGTAAAGGTTTATCAGATAAACAAATTAACTATGTCAGAGAGTAATTAAGAATCCCTATTGAATTTCCAGGCCTAAATTTAGTATAAGTAATAAGACTGTTGGTAAGCGCTTGATCAGTGGAGGCAATGAATGTGGCATACCAGGAGAGGTAAGAGACGCTTGTCAGGACACACAAGAGAAATCTGTTATTTCAGCTCGCCATGATTGCTGCCTCCCCATGCCAATTCGGTAGTAGCTGTCAAGTCATTTCAGTCTAAACTTTCAGACACCATAAATGACTTTTCACTGAGGAAGCTAATGAGAGAATCAATAGAGGGGCAGTTTATTGACACAGTGTTATTACCAAAATATGTTCTGTAACAATGTGCTTAAATTCAACATCCTTACAGGAACAACAGAAGTCAGAAGAACCAAGACAGCCGTACTTAATTCCACAAACAGGAGTTTTAGAAAAATGAGGATGTTTGTTAAAAAGGAACTGAGAGGCAGCTAAAAAAAATCATCTTTACAGATGATACGGATATTGTTTCAAGCCACTGTATTGGAAGCAAAAAAAAATAATGCATTAAAGCATTTTAGAAAGACCAAATTAAAAAAGCATCATTATTAAACAGCGAGATTAGAAGATTACTGAATACACAAATGTTCTTCCCAAAATTGAATCCCCATTCAAATATCAAAAATAGAAAAAAAATGTTAGGTTAAATGTAAAAAATGCAGTAAGGCAGAGCAAAGAAGATTGAGGAAGAACTTCCAAAGACTTTTCTCTAACTCATCAGGTGTGGGGTGTCTGTCAGGTAGTCTGTAAGGCCAGTGGATGGATGATCAGAGTATAAGAAGTTGAAGCAAAGCGCGTGCACACACAAAAAGGTTTTGTTGCAGTAACAGTAAATGCAAAATAAATTGGGCAGATCCCCACATGGTGACTTCCCCACC
>JANZLQ010000007.1:4019672-4036776 GCA_026212715.1 Elanus axillaris
AATTGATTAGAGAATGTAATTCAGTAGGAGGCAGCAGTAAATGTTGGTTAAAAATACCTGAAACTGGGAGCATTTGCCCAAGAGTTCTAGAGGACCTTTAAGGGTAAAGTAGTTAAATTGAACTCTGTTTACCGTGTTGCTACTTGCCTAACACTTTCTTGGTACCAAAGAGTTGGAGTAACATTAACGTGATGTCAAGCTATAAAATAGTTTCTCGAGAGTATCCAGGGACCTACTAACCAGTCAGCCTGCGTTCAGCAAATTGATAGAAACTGTAAAAAAGGAATAGTTATTGGACATATAAATAAATATGTTATGTTGGGGAAGACTCAACGTAGCTTATTTAGTCAATCCTTACTGTTAGAATTCACTTCGGGGGCTAGAGTCGTCCTGTTGATATGATGTGCTTAGGTTTCCAAAAAGCATTTGAAAAGGTTTTTCACCAAAGGGACTATTGAAAAAACTCAGTAAAAAATAACAGTGAGAGAAAATGAGAGGTACTCAACGTGGAGAAATATCTAAAAAAATCCCCCAAAACAACAGGGTAGAAATTAGTGTTCAGTTTTCTTAATGGAGACGATGTCTTAGGGTTTTACACTGTGGTCTGAATGTTCTGGAGAAGAGGGCTTATAGTGACTAATAATGAAATTCTTGTGAGATTGCCAAGCTAGTTAGGATAATGAAGAGAAGGAGCAACTGCTAAGAGCAGCAAAAAAGCAGATGAAATTCAGTCAAAGTAAATACGAGGAGGTGCAAATGGAGGTAGAAAAAATACCAATTGCAATCATACACAATGATGGGTAACCAATTAATTACTGCTTCTTAAGAATGAGATGTACATGCTACAATGAATAATTCTAGGGCATTAGAAATTATTGGGAAAAGAGTGGAAAACTCCCCAAAACCTTTTTTTTGTGGCTTTATATACATTCACAGTATGCCCATGACTGAAACACTATCTTAGATGTATATGTTAGCACTTGCAAAGGCAAGAAAAAGAATGATAAATTTTATTAAAGACTAACTTTCTCTGAAGTAGCAACTGAATAATCAAAGACTTTGGACTAGAAAAAGATGTGACTAAAGGGTATATGACAGGAATCTAGAAATCATTCTTAGGCTGAGGGAAGATGAATGGAGAATTATTATTTACAGTTTCTTTCTCTACAAGAACAATAGGGCATCAAATGAAGCTAGCAGAAGGCAGTCTGAAAACGAGCAAGAGAAGATGCTCCTCAGAAGACATAATTAAGCTGTGCAAAACTGTGCTGTTGGGTGTTAGGGATGCTGAGTGGTTTTTATGGATCTAAAAAAGCAAGTGCACAAAAGCAGGGAAAGATATTTCAGAGGGCTGTTAAATATAAATATACCACCACTGATTGAGAAAGCTCCTACGCAGCAAATCGCTGGAGGGTAAGGAGCTTTAGAATGATGGCACAAGTATGGGAAAAGAGAGACAAAGTGTGAATTTGTGACGAAAGGAAGAAAATAATAACGGTGGTGAAGAATGGGAAGGTGTGAATGTGCCATATGAGAAAGAGTGGAGACAGAGAGGAAGAGGAGTGTGCAGAGCTGGTAGAAACTACAGGTGGCTGAAAGAACAAGAATGGGAATTTGGCACCAATGCTGACTAGCACTGATGTCACTTAGAAAAGGAGTGATGTGAAAACCACAAGAGAATGGCGAAGGAAGAGAGTTGACAATGCATGTATTTTGTGTGCGTAGCGGTATTTCTTTCTCAGATAGAGTGTTACAAAGCCTGTTGATCCTGATCTAAGAGTATGCTTAGGCTAGTTGATTTGAAACATTAGATTGATTTGAATATTTTTAAAGTACAAGAATTGTATTTAAGGTATGTTTGTAGGCTGTTGTGTTTAAAGAAAGTAACGTGAGAAAGTCTGAGAATCAGAACTGTGGTGAGATGTAAATTCAGGTACAGTGAAAGTTTCTGTAGTATGTAAGTGTCTTCTGACATGTATGATAATGAAATAGGGATCATCAGCTACCTTAGTAGATTCACAGAGCCCATGCTGTAATTTCATTCCTGGTCTTGTCACAGGCCTGTCTTATATCAGTAGTGTATATATTACTTTGTTTTATGTTGGTTTGTTCTCTTATTCATTAGTTCTTGCTTTTGTCACGGCACAGTCAGTTTAGCTTGTTAGCATAGCAAGGATCAACAGAAATATCAGAATCTTCCTAGGCATCAAGGAAAAGAAAATGGAAATGAATTCTATGAACTCCATTGCTCATGGTCTTTAAAAAAAAAAATTGCCCAGTGAATGAAATTATACTATAAGCTTTCCAAAGAGTTGGTTACAGAGAGGCTCAGGAAAGGCCACTGAGTATGAGGTAAGTGGTTGTGTTTTACATTAGGCTGAGACATAAAATTAAGGCTGATAAACACAGTGCTTTCAAAGGCGTGCTAAAGTTAAGCTCAAAGTCATAGCTAATAAAGGAGGCAGGGAAGAGGACATTTAGGTTTTTTTACCAAGTAACATTTTTGCCCAAATCACTGTTTAATCCTTAATATAGTTATTTCCAACATCTAGTTAATTCAGACATGCAAAATACTACCCAATTACATATTTCATACTAATCAGAAACTATCCAGTAAAATGTCAGTTCCAGGAATGCTGCTAAATCATGTTGATTGCTCTCTAACATCTGCTAGTGAAAGACAAAGATTTTGTGGGGTACAGTTTTGCTAGATCTATTTGTGTCTCTTAGATTTCAAAGAGGATTACCTTCCCTGTGAAAGCTGATTCCTTTGATTACTAGCATGCATGGTTTCATTTCCAACCTAATATTCTATGCAGAATGCATTGCACATAACTCCTAAGTAGTTCTGTTATTTATTTGTCCCGCTGCAGTGGAAGCTGGTTCAGAATGAAAATCCTGTATCGTGTTGGACAAGTATTAAAGGCAAAGTGTGAAACCACAGAAACCACAAGGTTTACCTGATGATTGTTTTTTGGTTTGTTTTTTTTTACTGCAATTTACTTAGTCTCAGTGTTACTAATTGAATTACATGTGAAAATGCAAGTAACCCTGGGGTTTCAAGCTTTGGATGAGGAATAACCATTTTGCAATAGTTTTTCACACTAAAGAGAGTTCTCTCTGAGGCTTAGGTCTCATTCAGATGGACTGTGATTACGATGTTGGGCCAACCTGACAAAGTTGCCTGGTAGCTGGTAGATACCTGCCTATATAAATGCCTGCAGCAATTTCTAGGACCTGTGGAGGTTCAGCGAGTTTGAGTTTTCCTTGAGAGATGCAAAAAGATCTCTCTCTTCTTTCACTGGTTGGCTGAAGATTGTTTCTTATTTCAGGGCTGGCATGTGATAAGGAGATACTCTGTTCCTTCTTTTAGGGATAAGACTAGGAGAATCCTCCTGTTGACTTGAAGGTGTCTCTGAGGTTGTCAGTGAAAGCTGATGTCATGTCATTTGGTTTGCAGGTAACCAATTTCTGTGTCATACAGAACCTTTCACGAGACCGTTTGGTGACTGTTACTTTCTCAGATAGGTCTTCATAATAGTTTCAGGTTTTAGGTCTGATTTTTATTGCCAAATATGGAGAGTTATTTGATTTGACTCTGATTAGAGAGCTTAGGTCTTGCCTGACTGGGTTTTCTTACAGTGCATTTTTAAATGCATTCTGATTCAAAGTAGAATGCTGTTTTTCTACCGATGGAGCCTTTTCTGTCTCTCATATTTATTTGTATTTTTCGCATTTCTGTGTAAAGTGAAGACAATTACTCTACCCCTCATTGTGTTTAGAGGTTTTTCACTGGGCTTGTGGTGTTACTTCTGTTATCATTCATTTCTAGAAACCTTTTATTTGTAGTTCTATGAAATGCTCAAACTGCTTATCTGCATCAGTTTTATCTGTCTGGCATAGTCTGTCCGTCTAGGAGTACTTATCAGTGGTGAAAGAACATTGCCTGTCTAAGAGCAGTTATCAGAGATAAAAGGACTTCTGCAGAAAAGAAGGGAAAGGCATATTTTACAATGAGTTGTAGAGATACTTAGGAGTAAGTTTTGTATTTGTGGTTCTGGGGACCTGATGCAATTTTTATTGAAATAGTGACTTCGGCTGGATAGTGGTTTGTTTCAGGCATGAAGGGTTTGTCAGGAAATAGCGAACAGAGTTGTGTTTTAGGTAGGAATTGTAAGATTGCTTAGAGACTGATCTGCCATTTCTAGTACGTGCTAGACTGCCATTTAAGTCGCTCTGAGTCTGGGATGCCTGAAGAATAATCAGTTTGTTTTGTCCGCTTCAGATTTTTTTATTTTATTTTATTTTAAGCATTTTGTTGTAGTGAACTATCACTGGGTAAAGGTAGAGGCAAATTTTAGGTCCCCACACCTGTTTGAAGAATCTATACTATCTGCCTGGTATCGCTGAGAATTGACTAATCTAGTGTTTTATTGCTCTGAATCACTGACAGGGAATGCTACTATACATGCTCACATGCTATCATCCTTCATTTGATGAATACTAACAGAATATTAAAAAGAGCTGATATAATAAAATGGAGTAATGTATAGGCTTCTTGAATGATAGTTTCAGTTAAACAGTATTGTGACAAAGTAGTGTAAACCTTATTTCTTAATCCTTTCAGTGGATATCTATACAAGGGTTCTGTCCTCCTGTTCCAGGCCCTGTTGATCTCAAATGCACTTGAGCCATCAGGAGACAGCTCAGTGAGGTCATCAAAAAACAAGTACTGGGAGGGGAATATTAGTTTCCAGAATAATTTGAAATCATGTGGCTGGAGATGTTACTGTTACCAGATTACCTGAATATTTGAGCCCTTTAAGTGTGTTTTCAGTGACTTCATGGCAATCTTTGTAACCAGTACAATGAAACAAATGGTAACCATGTGAATGATTTGAAATAACTATACCAAAAGCATTGGCAGTGCTCTTTTATACTGCCCAAAATTCTACTGCTGGACAAGCAACTTTTAATTGGGGGGGGGGGGAGAGCCACAATGAGAACTCAGTGTGTTTTTTGTGTAGATCTGTATTTTGCAAATGAATTTGTTAGTAGTTTTTTTCTGTCTTTGTAGGTCCTATAATTCTTTTTCCTTCAGCTGTAAGAGACACAGGATTAATTTTTCACATAAATTGGTAGATGTTTCTTCAACCACTTCTGAAATGCAAAGGGTTCCACTTTCAGTCCATTTAATTTTTTTCCATTTCATAAACACAATACATGTACAAACATACGTATTAAAGAGGTTGTTGTGCATGCATGTTCTGGTGTCAAGTGACAGTTTCATGAAGACTTCTGGGAATGCTATTAGACTAAAGATAAGTTCCTAAACGTACCTATCTTTAATGCATGTAAAATGTTAGACTAGTCATAGATTTAGAAACCTTTATTTACATAAGGACAGACCCAGTTTCAACAGAGAAAAAGAGTATTTTTATTAGGGGATGTTAAAGTATGGCAATTAACAATAAATGCTTCACTGATATTTCCAGTGGAAATCTTAATTCCTTTGGAAATCTATAGACACTCTGCTAAGAGACTGATGAAACCCAATTACAGTTGCTTCATAGTTAAACTTTCAGCTGTGCACGGAGTAATAACAGCATTTTTTTCTATATTTTATTCATTATCCCTTCTTACTGAAGACCTAAACTTGAAAGATTCATTAATGTTTTCTATAATTATATGTGCTTTCAATAAAAATTTGTTTTTACTTGATATAATTACCATTTGCATGTAGTAATTGAAATAAATTTGCTTATGTAAATCAGAATACTTCTTAGCATATAAGCTACTTTTAATAGCCATGTAATTTTATGAAGTTCTTTATTCCTTTAAACCAGATCTTGTTTTCTAATTTGCATATGCCTAACATGCAAATTACTCATGTTCCAAATATCTCACTAATGTTTTACTTAGTTTTAATTGCTAAACTTATTTTCAAGTACTTTGAATGGAAGAGTTACACTGTCTTTCGTCCTTATGGCAAATACGATTTTATTTTATGAACCTCTACATGATACAGAGACTTCCACTGAATCGTGATTTGAAAAGCAGATTAAATAGCAAACCCTGTGCTACTCCTCTTCTTTTCTTCTAACAGAGTCCATGCAGTAGCAGAGACAATGAATTCAGATGTAATTCACGCACCTTTTCAGTCCAGTGGTTACACAAAGGAAGATTTTAAAAAATAATAAAAAAAAGTTCCTTCTTCATTTCCTATGGCTTCCACTGCCACAGGGCTGTGTGCATGGCAGTGCACTAAAACTGATGCAGTCAAATTCTTGTTGCTTTGTTTTCTTTTTACTTGTGAGTATCTGGTGCTACTAACAAAGTCATGCGGTGTAGTTGTTTGTAGATAGAATTTATTGCTTATTGGCGCCGTAGGAAGTGAAACTGGGAGAAGTCCTTGCTGAAGAGGAACTTTGAATATTTCATCATTACCAGTCCCTTGCAAATTCTTTCTCACTCAATTCTGGGTTTTTTATGGTCTTGTTTGACATTTTTGGCAGCTCTGTTAATTAAGCAGAAGTTATCCCTGATTAATGTACTGTAAGCTGCTTCTGAAGTGCTATAAATAATGTGGTGATTAATTGCTGTATCCAAACGCAGTCATCCCTTAGCATACTTCACAGATGGATTGTTTTGGTGAAATGATGTCCTGTTCTCATACATATTAGAGACTTTGATTGCAGAAAACCTTATCACTGAGTTTTTCTGTTTTCTTCCAAATAATTTATGTCTTTTGATCATTAGGACAATTGTTATAGAAGAAGCCATTTTGAAAACACAAATGTAATATTCCTGCAGATTCTGTACAAGACCATGCATTGCAACTGAAAGAGAATAACATAAAATGTCTGAGCTCTGGAATTTTCAACTTTTTTCGGCTCTTAAAGTTTACTAACCATGCACAAAGCAAATATACTCCTTGGAGGATAAGAAAGAGATTTTAATCTCAGTTAGCAAAACAACTGTGGTTTTCATGTTTTTTCTTGCAAGTAAGGCACAAAATATGCACACAGAAGTGTGATTTTTTTTTAAAAGTTGTAATGTCCCATTTGTGTCAGAAAAGGCTGAGTATAATGAACCAAAATCTTACATTAATATTTCTCAATAGATTATTTGAGATTTTGATTTTAAACATATTACCTAGAAGGAGACTAGTAGTGCTAAAATCAACAAAGCTTTTCAGAATGTATTGCTTTCAGGACAGGAATTCTCTGTACCACAACAGCAGAACTGTTCTACTTGCTTTTTAGGTCTGCTTAACTATTTTGCTTCTACTAACATTGACAAAAAGCCAATTACCTCTTCCCACACCTGTGAATAGAGTATTTTAAATTGCGTATGTGTGTACATAGATGCATGTATGCACAAAAAAAATCTGTGGGAAAGGGAAGGCACTTGGCAATATAGACAAAGCCCTGGCTTGAAGTCAAAGATCTAACAGGACAGTTGGACATTTTCATGCAGATACCCAGATTAACCTGCTACAATGACTTTTGTACAGGGGTGGACGCTTAAGTGGTCACGGATCTGTATTGGCCATGAAAGCCTCTGCTTGTTTCATAGCTCACTGGATCAGACTCTGGCTGCCTTGCAAGGACTGCAACAGTGAAACAATGTGGTTTGGAAATTTTGGACTGTTACTCTGCGTGAGAAAAGGTGTTTGCCCAGATGGGATTGCACTGAAAAGCAAGTCTATGGGTTTATTATAGGGGTGACTGCTATTTATAGGGAATTTCTAGTCTTAAATGCTTTGAATATCACCTTGCAATTGATCTTACTTCCCACTTCTTGGCTAGGACTGAGTTCATGAGCACTTTGTAGTAATATAATAGTAAAAATGTAATAAAATCAAACTTGCATTATGACTCCTCTCGACAAATCTTTTGTTTAGGAATAACTTGGGAGTATTAGCTTATTGTATAAACATTATGCCATGATTTTGGAGAAGTTTTTGAAAATTCTTAATCTCCTAACCTTATTTTATCTCCTCAATCAAGAAACCCAGATGGTAGATCTAAGTGCCATCTCTGTTAAGAGACTTGCTTATTCAGCAAGAAATAATATCATCCCTGGTACAGATTGTGGGCTTATTTTTTCTACATGGTCTTAATGATGACAAGCGGGATTCTTTGCTGATGGGAAGAAATGGCTGACAGTCTCAGCCCATTGCCTTTACGCATGATGTTTAAGAAGTATGGTTTGGTTTCGCCCGTTAACAAAGTTGTCTTGATTCTAACATAAAACCAGTATTGAGCTGTTTCCCTTGCTCTCAAAAAAAACCCCAAACCAAAACCCAAACCAAACAAAGAACTGACCTCTCTTTATGACTCAATAGCAAGAATCTTAAAGATGATTGGCTCTCAATTTAGAGACCTGTCTTCACAGTCCAAATTTGTACCATCATCTTCTTTTCCAGTAAGAGTGGAAAAAGGTATTTCTTTAATGGGTAATTCAAAGAGCAGAGGAAAATGAACTGTTAGTATGTCCTTTTTTATAAGTGGTGATGTTTCTTTTCTTTACCATCTTGGTATTGTGTTTGTATTGATGTGCAAAATCTATTACTTGAAAATGGAGAAGGTAAATCTTCCTGCATTTGCAAGCACAAAAACCAGGGAGAAAAGGTGATGTGGAAAGCTAGAGAATACTCAGTTTAATGATTTGTAGGAAAATTTAGGTGCTGTGGCATTTGAAATAGCCCCAATTATTATTGATACTTCCAGCTATTCTTATCGTTAGTCTGATTACATTAACATGTTTTCTGTTAGACAATATATGCTGAAGGATAAAGTAATTCCCACTGAATTCAGTAGGAGCTGGAAAAGATCCCAGTTCTGCAAAGGCTCACGTACCATGCTTATGTTCAAGTATATAAGAAGCCCAGGTATCTACAAAGATATCTGCACGTGTGTAGAAAATGGTGCACATACGTAAGTCTTTACCGAATGGGAAATTAGGATATTTAGATGTTCTTGACAAAGTCTGTGTGCTGATCTCAACTTTTCAGTTCTTTCTGTACATGTGAGAAAGTACTGCTAGAACTGCTCCAAAAATTGTTCCTCCCATTTGAACATACTTTACAAAAACAGTAAATGCATAATTATATAGAGAAAGATGATGATAATAAAATACCCCATCAAGTATTTCCTGAATGGATACCATCAATGTAGAGCTCTTTGTACATTTTAGAATCTGCCCTACATTTGAAAGTATTCTCATACAATATTTATTGTAGATGTTTATAGTGGACTACTGTACTTCCGCTCGTAAAGTGCAAACAGGTAACCCTGAGCACTATGAACAAAAATATGTAAGAAAAATAATGTGTATATTATAGCTTATTTATTTATATGCTTTTGTAAGCCTCAGGAATATCTTTCCATGCTTTTCACATGCACCATTTAGATCAGTAAGTTATGAAAGCATCAACTATAGCATACATTAGAAGTGCAAACATAGCTGCTAATAAGAAGGGCAGTGTATTTGCATACAGACATTGCGCTCAACCAAAATAAAATCTTCCTGTCTTCACAGGCACCTTGTTCTTTCTAACAGGGATTAAAAAACAGCTTAACAGGACTTCATCTGGCAGGTATTTTTCACCAGTTGTTTGTTGCTATTGACTGTTTTTCCAATTAGTGCTTTCCTTGTGACCATAGGACAAAATACCGTTGCTTTGTCAGCCTATATATAAGAAAGAGAAAAATCCTAAATCTTAAGGAGAGTGCTTCTCTTCCCCTTCCCAGGAGAGATATATTGTCAGATATATCCTAGAAGTGAGCCATAGAAATTGAAGTCTAAAATCACTTCAGTCATTTCGCAAGCTCTGGTTCTCACAAATAATGTCATGTGCTAACAAAAGTTTGAGAGAACTGAAATGTGAAAAACTTAGTTCAAAGATGTCTTTTGGCTGAGGACAAAGCCACGAGAGCAATTACTAAACTAGGGGTATAAAGTGTCACGTTTAGTGGGTAGGGAGATAACAGATTAACTATGAAGAATGACTTAGTGATTTGTAAGACAGTATCAAGGAGAAAAGGGTGAGAGGACTTGCAATACATTATATATAATTTCTGTACTGAAACGTACAAAAAGAGATTATGTGAATGCAGCTGATAGCTGCTAACTGTGAAATAACATAGGTAAGGCTAAATGTCTGATTAGAGGAAAAACACTTCAGAGTGCAAATCTGGTGATCCTTGGAGAAAAGATGTTGACCCGTAATGTGAGGACCATTAAGAAATGAACAACATTACGCTACTGCAGGAGGCAGGCTATACATAAAAACAACTTGTCTTGTGGTGAGTTACACCTTAGCAAGAGGTATTGTTTCACTGCACCTGTACTGGATGTTATGGGGTGATAAGGAATGTGATATTTTGAAGATGTTCACTGAGAGTTGCCAGTTGATCTCTAATCTCTGTCTCAGGAGATATGTGCTATAAGAAATACAAGAAGCTGATTTTCTTTTAGGTTTTGGAGTTTTCTCTGTGTGTGTGGTGGTGTGTGGGGTTTTGTTGGTTTCGTTTGTTTTTTAAATAAGCCAGTATTTGGTAATTTTACCTCAGTTACTAAATGTTGATGCGTACCTTATATGTTTCCTTGCAAGACTGGGGTTAAACTCCTGTTGAAGGGGTTCAGATCCCTCCCCTTATTGGCATAATTGTATAAAATAATTGGTTTGTCTTCTGCTATCTTGGGAAGCCAGAAATACAAGTCTGTTAAGCTTTTTAATTAAGTGTTAAAAAAATTGTTGTTGTTTTAAGTGAACTGATGTAGTATACTCCAAACTATAGCACATACTTTCCTAAAAGCTAGGGTGGAACACATGTCTCTTTGCCAAGTGTCCTAATTTGTGGTCTAAAATGTAGTAGATATGCTGTCAAATATCTATATATTTTTTTAAAATGGTCGTCCAGAAAGAAATGTTATATACTCACCTTTCTGAAATTTAGAATTCAAGGTCAAATTAATTTTAAAATACAGCATGGAAGTAAAGTTTTATTGAAACAGCTTTTATAAAGGTGATACCTTTTACAGTGACCTTTTTAAATTGAAAGAATGTAAATTACACATTTCTGAAGGCATAAAAGTTATGGCCAAACTGCATTTCCAGGAATAAGGACATATAGTTTCTCTTGCAGATGGGAATTTATATTTTGCAGTACACTGTCAGAGAGTCAGTAAAACTCAATTTCAAGTCATATTTAACGCTTACTTTTGTACAGTTTTTCCTACCTAATGGGCAGGTTAGTAGAGTCTATAGGAAAACTAAAATCCAATGACAACTGGTAAGGCACACGTCGAATCATTCTGTTGTGGTGGAAGAAATTTATTTTCCAGAGTCAGGAAAGAAAGTAGTCTTAAAACTGGAATAAAATGTGTGCCTTTAAATATCTGGTTAAAACAGTTAAGTTCTGTATCTTATTTTTACTTCTGTGTAAACCACTCCCCAAACATTCCCCATGTATCTCGAAGAAATGAAGAGTCAAATCACTATCATCTGCCTTGCTTTAAATTTTGAGTAGCTAACTTGAATCATTGAGTTGTTCTTTTGAAGTGGGATTATGTGCTTAAAATTAATCATGTGTTTATGTACTTTTACGATGGAGTGATCTTCATTAGCAAGAACACTGAAGTCTTCTGACTTTGAAAGGCAAAGTTCACATCCATTATGTATGTCTGTCACATAAGTATGAAAAAAATATAGCATAGCTGCAACGTTGGGTAGCATTTTCAAGTTTACACAGGAAATCTGTAGTCTGATACTCAGTTTGTATGTGGACGGTGCTCACACTGGGAAGCATATGAGGAGGAAAAGGTATCAGCGGTTTTGTGAGGAGAAATATTCTTATTAGGAGTATTGCAGTCAATGAGATTTTGTCTTTCTGTACCTGCAGCATACAGCCTCATTTACTAGTCTGTCCGTGGTGGGTTGGAGAGCTGCCAGATGCCCACCCAGCTGCTGTTTCACTCCACCTCCTCAACAGAACAGGGGGAGGAGAAAAGATGAGAAATCTTGTGGGTCAAGATGAAGACAAGGAGATTGCTTACCTGTTACGTCATGGGCAAAACAGGCATGTCTTAGGGAAAATTAACTTAATGTCCTGCCAATTAAAAATAGAGTGGGGTGGTGAGAAACGAAACCTGAAAGACCTCTACACTCTGGCCCTCTGCTTCTTTCTCAGCTCAACTTCACTTTTTTCATTCCCAGCTCTTCTATCTGCTCCCCTTGAGTGGTGCCAGGGGGATGGGATGGGGAGTCAGGGTTGCAGTCAGTCCGTAACAGTTCCTCTCTTCTTCTTCCTTCTCCCTCACGGTTTTCCCAGGTGCCAGTGTGGGTTCTCTATGGGCTGCAGTCCTTCAGAATAAACCCGCTCCAGTGAGAACTCTCCATGGGCCTCAGCGTGGATATCTGCTTAGGTGCCTGGAGCACGTCCTCCCCCTCCTTCACTGATCTTGGTGGTTGCAGGGCTGTTTCTCACACTTTTTTTTTTTTTTCCCCCCTAACTCTTCTCTACTAACTGCTACATGGTTTGTTGTGGGCTTTTTTAAGGGTTTTTTTGGTGTTGTGTTTTTTTTTTCTGGTTTGGATTTTACCTTTTCTTAAACACCCTTTCCCCGAGGCGTCACCATCTTGTCTGTGTGGCTGAACAACCCCCTGCGGTGGGTGGGTTGGAACCAGCTGGAACCGGCTGGAACCGGCTCGGGGCGGCCCTGACCTCTCCTCACACAGACCCACCTGCAGCCGCCCACTGCCAGCGCCTGGGCGCCTGCATCGGGTACAATGTCCAACACCTTCTGCCATCGCCTGGTAGTGTACTGTCTTTTGTAGGTTTTGTTAGGGGATTTTTAATGAAATGTTCCTCATTTGAGGCATTCACATACAGTTGGGAACAAAAGCTTTTCGCAGCATGATTTGACAACAGCGAAAACAAGTCAATAGTGTAAAAAAACAAAAGCAAAACACCAAAACCCTTCTGTATTTATTTGGTTTTGCATAATCACGTATTGCTAAAGGTGGGGAAAACCCATTTTTTTTAGGTGTTTTGGACATCGAGAGAGCAACCAGAGAATATTTTTGAGAGAGGGTAGAAACATTTTCCTCATTTCTGAAAGGAAAAGAGCAATATTAAGTTGTGTCTCTTGGATGTCACTGGCTCATCAGAGTAATGGAAGCTACAGTACAGAAGAAAGCATCACCAGTGAATTGACCAGAGCAGTAGTAATCACACATGTATATTTGAGGTAACTATTTAAATTTCTATATTCAACAAATGGAATACTGTTGTGAAGCTCTACTCTTATCTTACGGTGATGCAAAAAATTGTGAAGATTTCCTCCAAGTTGTCTTGCCTGTTTGATGCTTTGCCCAGGAAAGACTGAGATGAGATATGTTGATACTTATTTATAGAAACAATCAGGGCCACCACTACCACAACTGCTTTATGACTAGCAGATTAGTAGCTGTAGACAGATGTTGTCAATAGGACACAGTCAAATTTTGAGGCTGAATGCCTAAATGCCAGAGATCATTCTGCTTTTGGGCCCCTGCTGGGCCTCAGCAAGACTGTGGCAATGTAGGCTGTTTCTGCAGAAGAAAAGGATGTTGGGGGGGTTTATGTGGGAAAAAAACCTTTATGTTTTGCAAACATTAACTACCTAGAGTTATGAATGCAGCATTTTTTTTATTTCCTGAGCTAACCTGATTCCTAAGTAATTGGCAATAAGTGAATTATTGTTAGCTCTAGAAATGGACTTTTTCCCCTGCACTGAAAGCACTGATAGCACTGACTGAAACACAGTAAGATTCAAAAAATTTTACCTTAAAATAACTGCAGTCATCAAAATAATATTGTTATTCTTAGTATCCCAAATGCCATACAAAATTAAGACTTATAGCCTATCATTTCTTCTTTGAGTAGTCCTTAATATGGATTTATTACGGAAGATAGTGAGACTTCTGTCCTCAGCTTTGGCCAGTTGCACCTAGAGTGGACAGACGTTTATGTGCTCAGAGTACAGCAAGGTACAGGTCAGGGTACTGCGTGATACCCTCGTCTTAGATGGAAGGGCTGAAGGATAATGGAAAACAAGACGATGCTTTTGGCCAGATGCATAGGGTGCAGTGGAAAAGCACGTGCAAAAATGTGTTGGCATTCCAAAATGTGTGTAAAGTTGTTAATATTCTCCCATTGCCATCAGAGAGCTCTAACGTGTTTATTTCTAGAAAAGAAGATAAAATGCTTCTGTTTTAATCCTGAAATTCATGATTCTTCCATTTTATTGGAAGGCAAAAAATGAGAGCTGAGCCCCAACCATATTAATTTGTTTGAGAAATCGTGCAGTAGATTAATGCCTCCATTTCCTATACTGGGGTGTTAGAAGAATAGGTATTACTATGAAAAAGTAATTCCATATAACAAACCAGTCTATCAGTGATCGTTACTCTCTCTGATGTAAAGCAGAGTGTAAACACCATAAATTTTATATGCATTTTTTAGGTACGTATTCTGTATTAATCTTCATGCTGATCAGAACTCATCTGCATTGCATGTTTCAAATTAATACATACATTAAATGCACTTTAGTCATGCATTTCTAGATGTATTTGCATATAAGTTATTTATAACATTAGTAGGGGACGTGACAATTTTGAGAGAAAAAATATCTGGAGCAGTATGGTTGGTTGCTTATTGTTATCAGGACATGTAATAAACATAAAGCATTGGCATTTATGTTTCCTTTAACAGAAAAAAGTAGTTTAGCATAAAAGACTTCAAAACAATTAAGATAGTTTTTAAAATTTTATGGATAAATCACTAAAACCACTTTGTGATATGTCCATGATGTGGGGCTGCTTTCATGGTTAAGACTTCATCCAACATGCTGGAGGGTGTGTTAGAATTATATATTTTTTTCTATTCCAATGAAGATCTAAAATTCATGACTGAAACTTTGCATTCTTTCCATTAGTTATGGCTTTTTACTCTTTCTTTTTTGAACTGGAAACACTTCCCCACAATCTGTAGGGAGAAAATAGGTGAAAATCAGCAGAGCAATTTTTGAAAGGTTTTTCATCTGTTGAGGCAAGCATTCAGCCAGAATTTCTAGTACTTGCCACACTATTGCCAAGTAGTGTCGACTGCTAAGCACAGGGTCTACTTAAATGATTGAGGCTGTGGGATGTCTTTGGCTACAGGATTATCTATATCAGCAACAATCTCAAAAAAGTGAACATTTCCCGAAGACAGTATTTCTTCACCTGCATTCAGCTGTAGTTTGTCATTTGCATCACTTACATACAGCCACTGAATATATGTAATATCCATGATGCTATGTAGGGTTGCCCAACTTATTTTTTTTTGCATGGTTTTAATAGGGAATAGGAAAATGCTTCTCTGTAGCTTCTTGTCCTTAGCTTCCTCTCATTTGGTTGGTCTATCTGTATGTTTTTTTGTTTGAGCTCTTTAAAAAGGCATTGTTAGCATAATGAGGTAAATGCTCTGCATTGGTGGTAGAGCATTCTTTGAATTTTTTGTTTTACCCCTAATAGTAGCTTTAGAGAAAGTTGGTTTTGGTTTGGTATTTTTTTTTCACCTGGATCAAGACAGCATGTCCCTGTAAGTTTAATCATACTTTAAAATGCCTGAACATGAATTTCAGAGGCAAAATTACCTCGGCTATTATTACAATGTAATTTCATTCAGGAAACCAGTCATCTGGTTAGAAAAAACTTATGACTTGGGAAGGACAGAATGTACTTAAGATACTGAAATCCTTATATATACGCTGTTTCTTTCATGATGCTAGTTTTATATAGAAGATAACAGAATGAGATGTGATGACCATGTATTAATAATGAAGAGTAAACAGATGTTCTACAAAATGGATTTCATGTGAAATGTTGGATTTGTTTAAGGAAAGAAAACAGGGTTAGATCCTCATCTAATATAAATCATTATAGATCTATGGAGTACAGAAATATAGATGCTGAAAAATAATCTGTATCTGTGGAGGTATTTTTAGCATGCAGTAGAATGGCAATAGCACTAGATGATCAAAATATAACATTATTTAATACAACTGGACTTATTTTTACATAATGAAGTTATGAAGCATTTATTTACATGCCTTTTTATTCTTTGCTGTGCAGTTGTCTTTACTTTTTAATTAATTTCTTTTGGTATGGGTGGAAAGAAAAGCCAGGGAAGTTAATTCTGAAGTCAAGACTATTTGTTATTTTGAAGTAATTGTTCAGCATTTGGTACTGGCTTGTTTTCACTTATTGATTCCCTTTTAAGGCATTTACCTTACTGGTATATCTAAAGCTCAGTGTGACCCTTACATATTGTGCTGAGCAATCCTTTCCTTTCTGGTAGTAAGAGGCAACTTGGAAGTCTTTGGTTTTGACCTAGTAAATGAAAGCTTGAATTTGTTAAGAGTATATTTAGACTGAAAGTTTGTATTTCTGCGACTCATATGTGCTCTTCTTACTTGTATCTGGAAATGTTTTTTAACCTGCATAGCTTGGCATCATTGCAACTCTATTGTCCTCTAGCTGTATTGGCTACCATTTATTAGTTGTTGGAAAGAAATGTGATTCCTGTAATAACTGAATAAAGAAAGCCCTACAGCTACTTTCAGCCCATCTCAGTATAATAATATTGGCTAAAATACAAGATAAATTAGTCCTGATTGAATTTAATTATGACTGTACAAGACCCGATCTGCAAGGGCAGAATGACTATGCAAAGGAGCGTGGTACCACTGCTGCTGTGGCTGGCTTTATGAGGATATTTTATGTGTGGTGCATAAAGCTGCAGGTATACTTACATTAATGGAGCTGGGCATGACCTAAAATATATTTTTATTTATTATGTCACATGGGAAAGAGCAAATTTTGGTCAAAGTGCCCCCATCAGTAAAAGCACTGTTTAATTGTTTGCCTGGTGGAATTCTACAGACCCAGAAAGTAGTATTTTTGCCACGTCCCCACTCTTCAACTGTATTGGATATTGTCCTGGTTTCAGCTGGAATAGAGTTAAGTGTCTTCCTAGTAGCTGGTACAGTGCTGTGTTTTGAGTTCAGT
>JANZLQ010000007.1:4038285-4048958 GCA_026212715.1 Elanus axillaris
TAAAATTTAACCAGGGTCTCAGTTCCTATCTACAATGCCCCCCAGTTGTTATGAAACATGCATGGTAAATAAGTGTACTTCCGCTAGGTGTATTCCCGTTAGACTGAGATCCATATATTCACGGTTGCTTGTTGTGATCAGGTCACAGTTGTTTAGATCCCCAGTGGTTGCAGGATTAGAGAGTAAATTTAAATGCCAATTCAAATAAGCGGTTGTTCATCATCCATTAGTTTGTGTGTTGTTGTCTTCTTTTGAAGGACAAAAGCAATTTTGTATAAACCACACATTAAAATATTGATGAAAATATGACTTAGATTCTGGTGGACCGAGTAATTTAAAATGTAGAAATCTGCAGTAGGGCAGTGGCAGTTTGTGGCAGTGGAAGAGTCTTGTCAGAGGAATCTGACTAGGCAAAGACTCAGTGTGTGTTAACTTGCAAGTAGATGCAAAAATCTTTACAGAAGCTGTGTTTTCATAGCTTCTCTCTGCTAATAATATTATTTGTCTTCCTGGAACACCAGAATAGTACTGATCTTATGGGATATATGACGTATTGAGGTAAAGAAGAAGGTTTGCGTGGAATGAATTCTGTGATCAATCAGACAAGATGATAGTTTCAGTTTTCTTCCTGTTGTTGTTCTCCCCCAAAATAAGTATACACATTAGCTCAAATCAAAGAGATTGTCTTTCATAGCCATTCCTAAAGCGCACAGAGGGAATATATTCTAAGTGATTCTCCACATTTTCAGGGCAAAGCTGATCTCTACCAGCTCTGTATTAAAAGGTAGTTGTGGCCAGTTGTGCTGTTTGTGACTCGTGACCCAGTGTATAAATCATGAGCTACTGCTAGTGAAGTGCACCCTCACTCTCAGACCTGTAGTAATGTTCCCCCTTCCTGATGGCTGCTTGAGCTTTGGCTCCCCATCCATAGAAGACCCATTGTAAGCATTCTCTCCCATTATATACACTTAACACACAGTGTTAAACCCTTTGGCTCCTTAACAGAGAATGCCTATGTCTACACTCTCTTAGCAGAGTCAGTGCTAAATAAACCACACTGTCTTTATCTTCAAAATGTTATGAATTGCCCTGTATCGCTAGTAACTGCATTGTGCATCCAAACATGCATTGAGTTCTTTGAGGGTACTGTAATTGGATTAGCAAAATTCAGGCTTGATTAATTCATCATTGTAATCAGGTTACTAAACAATTCATGATGCTCTTGATAACTTAACTCTGAGGGAATGATAAATGGCTTTTTGTGAAGGATTAAAGAATAGCTGACCCTGCTTTGGGCAGGAGGTTGGACCAGATGACCTGATGAGGTCCTTTTGAACCTGAATTATTCTATGAAAAACTATTAGCATCCATTTCAAAATGGCATGGGCAGATCTTCAGCTGGCATGGTTCAGAAGACTTCCTTCAGAAACAATAAGCCCAGGTCACTTCACACTTACCCTGAATTTTTATGTCACTAATGACTTTTTTTTTTTTACCTAGCAAATTTTAATTGCCATACTATGTCCTGATGAATATGTCTTTCACCTGGGGCCTTAAATTATGCTATAAATATTAGTTATGCCTCAGGATTCTTTGCAATATTATAAAGTGCCATAGACTCCAGTTGTAAAATAACCAGTGGCACAGCTAGGGAAAGAATCCAGGAGTCCTGAACCTTAATTTCCAGCTATAATCGGTTAACTACACTTTCTCAAAACCAACCATCATGCTGATTTGCTGTGCATCAGGATATGTATGCTGCTCACAGCATTCTGAGTAAATAACTGTCTTTATTCAAAATGTGTATTAGATGTATACAGATTTAAAAAAAAAAAAAAGCATTCATGCCACAGGCAGAGCAACTTTTCCAAATGTGAAAATCATATAACTCTGTCATGCACTATGACATTCAGTATAGTACTTCATGACATGCAACATGGACATACCTGAAGGCTCTGGGGAAAAAATATGCAGGAGAAAGGCAAAGACATACTCTTTACATTCTGCTTGTGCTAGTTTTGTATTTTCTATCTCAAAATTGTCATTGCAGGCCTAGAAAGAACCTTTGATGTTTAGAGCACAAAATGTGTCACAAGAACAGCCTGAGGAAGGAAATGCAAAGGAAGAAGGATCATTCTCTCTTTGCCCTTTGCATTCATCAGCACCTTTGTCTTGTTCTGTCTGCCAGCAAAAGTTACGGGTAAAAGAGCGTCAAGATGAAACAAAGCTTTTATGAGTCCAGCTGTCATCCAAAACCAGTATTGCTTCCTGCAAATTACTATTAGTTTTGCATAACCCATCTATTGGAAAGCCTTGTTAGAAGCAGCTGAGTGATCCAGAGGGCTTTTAGGTTGCCTTGTAACTACTCACAGTTCAGCCTTAATTTTTGCCCCTTTGAGTCTGAAAAATTTAGTTTACTAACCGTGGGAAGTGGAGTAGGGATTTATTTTGTAGTCTGCTAGTAATCTGTTACCTTGGTTCTTAATGAAATGCATTTTCAACTGTTACCGTCTTCTTTGACTAAGCCCACACTGTGGGTGACTCCCAAACCAGATGCAAAGTTGCTTTTATCCTCATCGGTCGGTCCTACAGTGAAGTGAACGCTACAGGGTGCGTGCCCTTGGTATTCTCTACATGCCTTTATTGTAATGATTGTTTCTGGTCTTTTTTGGCTGTTTTTTTTTTTTGGTTGGTTTTTGTACAGACTAACTGAAATAATGCAAAGCCTGTGTTGTAGTCTGCTAAAGTAGTATTTTTGAAGCAGGAGAACAAGAGCAGGTGTTACATGCCATGGGACTTGGTATAAGGATGCATGAGAGTGTTTGAAGGCACAGAGTTTGCTGGGAAAGTGTTGGCAAAAATGTTCCAGGTGTGCATGGGGGGGTCAAATGAGGTGTAATCTTGTCCATAGTGCAAATGTGAAATAGTATCTGGAGCAAAATTGTCTCAGAGCCCTTTTTTCTGATTTGTCCTTAAAAAAAATGTATACTGCAAACAATGAGATTTGCTTCTATTATGGGAAACACAGCCTTAATAGCTTAATTAAAACACTGTATTGTTCTTCAAATACCCATTTGCTATTTAAAAGAAAATTCTGTGTCACTAGTCTGCTAACAGCTAGTGTTGCCTTCTGGTTTTCTCACAGCATCTCTAAAAATACCTCTGCTTTAATTAATTCTACTTCCACTAACTTTTTTATAGTACATTGTTGGGTCTTGTAGTTTAGACATCTTGAAAAATAAAACAAAAAATATTGAAAATAATGGATTTTAATGTTTTCTTCACCTCTTGCTTACTAAAGCTAAAAGCCACGTGAGATATGTGGCATACCTGGAAGATGCTATTTTGTTGGGTTTTCTATTTTGTTCTGTTTTTTTCATAGCTAGTAAAGACTATTATAGTAGTAATAGAAATTGGTATCACTTTAATGAAATATACTCTTTATTTCAACACTAGTTACTGACCTTTTCCTATAATAACATTTTTCTTGGCTTTAAATATTGTTTCATACCTCATATTTGCTGTTGTTGGAGTCTTGGAAAGTTAACTTTTACATTTATTTCCACTGTTACAATGCTGTTATAAATCTCACAGATGTTTTCTGTTCTGTGAGGGGATGGGAAGGAAGAGGTAGAAATTTGAAAAACATAATTTGCATTGTTACATAGAAGTATGCATTTTTTAAAATGTGGTTTATTTTTCCTTCCTGGGGAATTAATTATGTCTGTTCCATTGAGAACACCCATCAACTTAAGGCTCTTAAAGTTTTACAGTCAAGTAATTAACAAGAGACTTGGATACTGTCATCTGTGTTAACAGTTTTATGATGAATGTTACTTAGTGTAAAATTACCTTGCACCATTCTTATCCGCATCACTGTTGCAGGAATTTATCCACTTTACAATCAAAGAAAGTACGTATGGCTTGCTCTTGTAGAACAGAACAGTATTTGTAGTAATGTGCAAATATTCCATAGCTGTTAAAGTTGCGGTAGCTGAGCTTCATCTTCTGCTTGATGGTGGGCATGTGGTAGAAGGGGCTTTCTGAGGGCACCTCCCTGCTAAAACTTCTTTCCTGCTTCTATTCAGGTAGTGAGTGATCATCTAAAAAGTGGGTGTTGCTGCATGAAGAGAGGATGCGATGGAAACATGCTGGTCAAATGGTACACACCAGTTTTTCATTAAGACCCTGTAAAGCAATTTCTGCTTTGTAGAAATAGTGGAGGACCAGCCTTCAGGAATAAGGCTTGGGGCGGGGGTTGTGGTGACTTCTCTCTGAGGACACAGTTTCTGCTGGTGTAGAAGGGAGGAAGGTGTAATGCGAATACATCTCTGAGTCAGCTCATTTAGATGAGCATTGTCACAACTTATTTATGGTAAGTGAGTTTCATTCCCAGATGCTATTTATTTCACTGTCTGAGAGAGAAGCCCTTTGGTGAAGGCTGCAGAGGGAGGCAAGTCCTGGGGAAATAAACAGGTATCTGAGAGCCTCAGTTCAATATGTGAAACACCCTTTTTTTTTTTTTTTTTAGTAAAAGACCTTATACTACCTATGTTGTGTACATATGAATAAAAATGAAACTTAGCCCTACTAAAAGTACTATTATGTTAGCATGTATCAAGCAGATGCTTGACTCTGTTACATGTTTAGAAGTCTTAAGGTCTGAGTCCAAACTTTCTTGAAACAAATTTACTGAGATCTAGCTTACTGACCTCTTTGCTGGAGAATGTGAACTTAATTATCGTATAATTTCATCTCTAGTTGTACCATTATTTGTGAAGGCAAAATAAGACTTTGTGCGACGGTGGCTTTTGACTTTATGCCAAGGGCATGTAAAGCACTCCAGCCATCACTCCATAATCTGCATGACCAAAATACTGTATTGATTGAATCTGAGCACTTTGGTAAATGGCACAACTGGTATTTAAATTAACAGGAGTAGGGAGGCACTTTCACAGAAGACGTATTTGGCCTTGGCACATTGGAATGGTATATAAGCCAAGCTTATTTGCTTTTTCCTGCTATTACTTCCCCTGCCTTCCTTGCCTGTGCCAGTAACATTGTTCAGATGCCAAATTTGCCATTTGTGCCATCCTCTGACTGCTGTACCTCAGCTGTATAATTAACATCGCTACCTAGATTACAGCTGAATTAAGTTCCTTTAGGAGTTTAAATCACTTAAGGCTATTTTGGCTCAGTTTGTTTTTTTGCCTTTTTTAAGTCACCTGAAAAAGGACCTCTCCTGTTTTGGTCCAGGCATTCAAATTGAGTCTACATGTGTTAACTGCATTTTCTTTTTCAACTTTTTTTTTTTCTCCTTAAGAATGAATTCTCTGTTCTTCTTTATATAAGCCACAGTGACCCAAATGAATCCGTTTGGTACTGCTTTCAGTCCCTGGGCCAATGTTTCAGGCTTCTGAGTTAGCTGTCTTATCTGGACCCGGTCTTATGTCTTGCCTGAGCAGGTAGCGCAATGCTAGGAACATGCTTTGGAGTTCACAGCAACACCCTTTCTGCCTAGCTCTTCTGATTCATCACGTAGTGATTACAGTTCCCTAAAGACATGGAGAAAAAAAAAAAACTAGTCCCCTTCCAATGGTATTTTTGGTGTGATAGCATGCTTTTTTTTCTTTTCTAAAAGGGATCTAAAAAAACAGGTAGACAGTATTTGCTATCAAATACCTGTTCCTTGAGTTGTTCAGTTAGCATACCACCTCAGCTTAACGAAGCATTTTGGTTATGAGAAATGTTGACCACAAATTTAATTCTGCTCTGCTACGACCTTTTATCAGAAAACACTTTGCTCAAACTTCTTCCTCTGCCTTCAGTTTTATATATGAAATATGCAAAATAAAGAAATTTGCTATCAGAGTTCCAGTTGGATTAAGAACAGAGTTAAGCTAAATTAAATGAGATTTTATGTATTGTCATTGCTGATCTTAATACAGGGAGGTTAGTTTTACTTGTTGGTACCTTGAATGTAACACCTACCATCTTCTGAGAATGAAAAATACGTTCTGATCTGACTGGGACTTTCAAATGCCACTGTAAGAACTAAATTGTAGTTTTGCTTATATTTGCTCCAATCTCGTTTGTCTCGTTACCAGATCTTTGTCTTATTTTTTCCCACTGCTTTGTACAGAAGCTATCACAATTATGTGTGCATCAAGTTATTATTAGAACTATTTTCTGTTTAATCAATACAATTTTGTTTTCGTAGCAGTGCTGGGCTCTGGATTGCTTTTTGATAAAGCTTACTGGAAATCGGTTTTCTTCATTACTTGCCCAGCAGAAGTGTGGGAAAGAAATACTGTATAGAAGAAGGTGGCTCTTGTAGTCCCTGCAACAGATCTCTGGGGAAATTTTTCTCTGACTAGCACCCAGGCTAGAAATATAAGTGGGCCTAACTAATATATAACCAAGTGCATTGCTGTGGAGTAAAAGTGAGACTTTTGTTTTCACTTTTACCTCTTTTTTTGCATCTAATTCAGCAGTGTTCAAGTAACTACCTAATTGTAAGTGCATGAACAGTCCAGTTGATTTCACATGCTGAAGTGCCTTAAACTCTAGGGCAACACTGTTGGCCTTTTATTCCTTTTGAGAAAAGGAACATTGGTGTTTGGGGCAGCAAAAGAATTGTATTTCTCTTCTAAGGAACTGGTGGCATTCCTTCCAGGAGAATTTTCATCAGAATTACTTTTGTTGCTTTGAAGTGAGAGTTGTTACCAGCAAGTAGTTTTTGATGTTAGAAATGGTAATATTTTATGGAAGTAAGTCAAGAAAGATTCTTTATCTTTCTCTTTTTTTAAGTTTTCCTTTTCACCAAGTAAGCATGATGTTATTGTGGCATCTTTCAGCTACTGCACTTCAGTCTCCTCATAATACAAGGGTTCTGCCAGGTAAATGCTGTGTTTCGATTTCTGATGGGAATAGCATTCATCAAGTGTCAGAGAAGATGCTTTGGGGTTTTAGGGTTTTAGTGGTATGGGCTTTTTGTTTTTTGGTCTTTTTGTTTGGTTGGTTGGTTGTTTTTTCCCCTGGGAGTAAGGAGGATATTTGAAGTCAATAAGACTATCGTAGCATGTAAAATTGGTACATTTGTGTGTTTGTGGAGGGGCATGTTCTGCGCTTTGCTGGAGGGAAGGCAGTGTAAGGACAAGGCATTAATTTGTACTTCTGTGGACCTTATTGTTCTCTCTTCAGTGATTAAATTACTGGTTGCATATAGAAAAAGTTTTTTCTTTGTCATTTTGTGAATTAATGTGTATCATATATAACTAACCTTAAAGCACTGGAGAAAACCCAAGTGATTTGGTATATTTCAGGAATAACTCATGTCAGTGCTAATTAAAGTTCGAGAACAACCTTAGTATTTTTGCAGCTGAGTAGTGGGAGGTGTATTATCTTACTACAGAATATCCACGTACATGCTCTGGGGAATTCTGTAGACATAGCACTGACTTGTGCAGTATTGGAAGCAGCTCTAGAAAAATCACTGTAGTAGCAGTTGGAGCTATATATTTGAAAGAGGTGAAAACCAGTTTTAGTTAAAATGAACATTTCAAAATTTACTTCCTCTCTTTTCATTCCTATCTGTTCCTTCCTGCATCCCACAAGAAAAAAAGTCATAGTTTGGTATGAAATAAGAGTGCGTAAAAAAATTTTTTTGTCTTCTTTAGTCTACTTGTTTTACTGGCCTTTCAAGTAAGGAGATTTATTTGTGTGTTACACTGTTTATTTCCTTCAAGTGACCAAGCTACATAGCATGTGACAGCAGGAAGTTTAACCTGCTGCTTCTATTTGCTTGTGATGTTTCTATTCTTCATACAACATTAATGATGCTTTTTGCTAAATTGCCTCTCCAAACTAAATAATGCTAGAGAAATGAGTAACTTTGTTCTCCTATTTTGATGGTTGCATAGTCAAGTACATTAGTCCCTGAATCAGTTGTTCAGACATTTGAAAAGACATTTTCATTAGCAGTACAAGGGTTATATAAATACTCACGCAGAAAGGATTTTCTTGCTGTGCTTTCTAAGGAGTTTCTGTGTATCTCTTTGGTTTCATGATGTAGAATTGCAGAATCACTCAGGTCAAGAGATCTCAGGAGGTCCCTAGACCAAGGTCCTGCTCAAAGCAGAGGCAGTATTACATTCAGACCATGTTGTCCAGGGCTCTAAAGTCTCTGACGACAGACCTTCTACAACCTCTCTGGATTCTGATGCTTCATCCTCTTGGTGAAACCCTTTTCTACCCCGCTTTTTATCCAGTTGGAACCACCTGTTTATGGCTGTTGTCTCTGAACCTTCTGCTGGGCACCACTGTGAATAACCTGGCTCTGTTTGCTTAATAGCATCCTTGTTGGCGCTGAGGGTTTGCCGTTCACCCCCCTGGAGCCTCTTCTCTTCAAGGCTGAACAAATCCTGTTTCCTCCAGCCCCTGACCATCTTTGTGGCCCTTCAGTGGATTTGCTCAGGTTTACCATAATCTTTCTTGTTATAGCCCAGTAGGCTATCAGCTTTCATTTATTCCAGAGTACAATGCTGACTCATCTTTAGCCAAACATCCACAAGGACCCCTGGATCCTTATCAGCAAAGCTTCTAACTAGGCACTTAGGCCCAAGCAGTACCAGTGGAAAGGGTTAGTCCATCCCAGGTGCAGAACTTTGCTTTGCCCTTGTTGAGTCTCATGAGCTTCCTCATGCCATTTTTATTTATATAACAAAAATGTATTTGTCCTGGTTTCAGCTGGGATAGTTAATGGTCTTCCTAGTAGCTGGTATAGTGCTATGTTTTGAGTTAGGTATGAGAAGAATGTTGGTAACACACTGATGTTTTCAGCTGTTGCTAAGTAGTGTTTAGACTAAAGTCAAGGATTTTTCAGCTTCTCATGCCCAGCCAGCAAGAAGGCTGGAGGGGCACAAGAAGTTGGGAGGGGACACAGCCAGGGCAGCCGACCCAAACTGGCCAAAGGGGTATTCCAGACCGTGGGGCGTCATGTCCAGTATATAAACTGGGAGGAGTTGGTCTGGGAGGGATTGCTGCTTTGGAACTATCTGGGCATCAGTCAGCGGGTAGTGAGCAATTGCATTGTGCATCGCTTGTATATTCCAATCCTTTTCTTGTTATTGTCATTTTAATATTGTTATTATTATCATTATTAGTTTTTTCCCTTCTGTCCTATTAAACTGTTCTTATATTAACCCATGAGTTAACACCCCACCCCCCTACCCGCCCGGTTCTCTCCCCCATCCCACTGGGTGGGGGGGAAGTGAGTGAGTGACTGTGTGGTGCTTAGCTGCTGGCTGGGGTTAAACCAGGACAGTATTGTTTGTTTAAGTTGTACTTTGTTGTACAGTGTGTGTAACAACCTATTTTCACAAAAAAAACCATAGAAAGGTAGCCTAGGAAAAGTATCAGGAAGTTACCCAGTTCTTTCCACTTAGGTCATCAGCATTATGATGCTATTTTATGATGAAGCCGAGACATATCACACATCTAGTTTTTTAAAAAAAAATCATATAGTCATATGCATTAATTGTAAAAGCATTTATATTTTTTACTATACTGTATATTAAGTATTATCACTATGAGGGAAGAGAAACAATGGTTTAGTAGACAACACACTCACATGCGAATTAAGAAACTTGTACCTTGTAATGGGCCTATTATGTACCTTTAACAAAAAAAGATTATTTTTTTTTAATCAAGTTGTTGGGGCATGACATTCCTCTTGCCAACCCTAGTGAACAAGTGGTAGAACTATGGTGTATTCTTGCTTTAAAACTTAGTAGAGTATTGAACCTTGATTCTAATTGTAATGTTTATGTTCTTCAGTGGCTTATAAATTGGGGTATGGGGTAACAGAATTATAAATAGTGTCTTTAACTGAGATGAAAGAACACTCCTTTATGCACGCTATGGTTATTGAAATTTAGAAAACTAACAGAAAAATCAGCAATTTCTTTTTTTAGTTGACACTGTGGGACATTCTCTTAGGCAACATTTGGAAAAGGTGGTTGCCACTATGAATAAAAACTTTTTTTTTTTTAGAGCCTGTGCTTTTAGGTCATTCCTACTGAGTACCATTTTTAACCAGGTTCTACAAATGACACATTTTTTTTCTCAAATTTCCACTTGATCTCAGCAGTAATTAGCTTAACCAATTATTTCTTGTTTGACTTTTTTTCCATTTCAAACAATGTCAGAGATGCTGTATCATCCCTATAGTAATTAATATCCCTTGTACAGAAATATGTGACCAGGTTTCCTTGCACACTTAGAAATCTTAGTACTGCTGTGTTTAACTACTGATTTTTATTCTGTCTCTTCTCTTTACTGGAGACTGTACAGACATGGTACAAGGTACTTGTGACAGATTCTGTACTATTGTAAGACTTGCAGTAACCGATCTGCCTTGCAGTGTGGTCAGAGTCTTAGTTGAGTCACCTTTTAGTTTATAGTGGTGGCAAAGATTATAAAAATACCCCCTCAGGAATAGGTTAGTTCATGCAGAACTTGGTCTGAGTGTTAGCCTTGCTTTAACTCCAGGCATGACCTATTCAGCTAGGAGTTCTTCCGATGGAGAGGAGGAGGATGTTTTGAACGGAAGATGTTCTACTGCGTGTTTGCTGTCATCGAAGTGTGTGTGTGTGGGGGGGGGGGGGGGGGGG
>JANZLQ010000007.1:4049058-4063558 GCA_026212715.1 Elanus axillaris
CCCCCCCCCCCCCCCCCCCCCCCCCCCCCCCCCCCCCCGCGCAGCAAGTGAGGAAAACTGAACTGAGTGGATGTTTGGTAGACAGAAGGAGCTAAGTCTTCCACATAAGTGGCCATGTCATCCTGGAAGCACCAATGTTCATAGAAGTACTCACTGCTGACATGTATGATTCTGAAGATGGAACAGAGTCACTTACTCAGAAAATGAGTGCTACTCTTTCTGAAAAAGAAAATCCTACCTGTAATGGCTGTAGTGCTTGGTTTTCTTACTGTATCCTGATTCCTGAGTATTTTTTCCTACTTGATCTGAAGTTTGTTTCTTTTTTTTTAATCATTTTATAAGGTGCTTTTAAACCCACTCGAGGAGGCGAAGTGCTTTCAAATGGACTCATAATGGATTATGGTTTGAATCAGTTTTGAGGTCAGGAGTTAATTCAGAAGCCTTAGAGCTCAAAATAGTGATCACCTGTAAGCTAGTATGTCTAAAATTACTTTCTTTGGTTTACAGGACGGCCTTTTCCTGAGAGCTTTAAAATGTTGAGTAAGTGAGAAGGATGTGTTATTCACTCCACCAGTGCTGCACTGACTCAGCAGTATTGCCCTATTTACACAGTGGGCAATTTCAGTTCATTATTCATACCAAGCTTGTGTTTATGCTCTTCTTCCTAGTTAGATATTTTTGTATATATTGGCATTTACAAGTTAAAAGGTCTATTTTTGACAGATTGGAAAATGTATGTAATTTCTTAGCACTTTTGTCCCCCACTCCTCCTCCTCTGACTCTGCAGATTATTTTTATTTTTTAAAGCAAGTACTCCTCTTTATTGCATTGTAAAGGGAAACAAATAGTAATATGCCTTACAGCAATTGATCACTAAACCAAGATATAATTGATTTCAGTATGTGGGAGCTCAGGAAGGGAGAAATACTTATTCCATTCCAGGAGGGAATTCCTTTTCCAGGAGCGTAAAGCTAAAAATACCAATGCTAGGTAGAATTTTTTCCATATTCCACAGTTCCATCCCCCTGTATTCCAGAGATTATCCCCATTATAGGACATATAGATGATTGTTTATATCCCTGTATACATGTTGTATTTTAATTAACCTTGTGCTTTGAACCAGTTTCTGGCTTGTAGAAGAATCAGCTGCCTTCTGAGACAAAATGGTCAAACAGTGTCACTGTTGACAGTAAAAAAGGCCAAGAGCAGCCAAATGACTCAAAGCCAGGCTTGCTTTTTAAAGTCCAACAAAGTACTTTGTGTCAAAGGTAAAACCAGCTGATGCACTCTCTTCTGTTAGCACTCACTGTTTCTCTTCAGATGGAAATAGGAGTGATTGATTAACATAATGTATTTCCCTATTAAGGCAGGAAAGGGATGGTATCTTAGTTCTGAACATTGAGACCTTAAAATGATTGTGTTCAGTACTTTCGACACATTTGAAAGTATGGGGGAATTTTACAAGGTACCTAAGAAAATTAAAGAGTATGCAGAAATCTCCAAGCAAAGTTCATACACTATTAATCATCTAGGCTTTGATTTTTAAAATTACTCTTCCAAGGCATGGTCCAGAAATGTGAAAATACAAGGTTGTAAATAGCATCTGAAGTCCCTAATTTTTTTTTATTGATTTCAAAGTATCACACACGGAGTCAAGGACTGGTTGGGGTTAGTAGGTGCCTCTGGTGGTCAACTAGTCTAACGCCCTGCTCAGATCAGTGTCAGCTAGAGCTGGTTGCTCAGGACTGTGTCCACTTGGGTTTTGAATATCACCAAGGATGGAGATGCCACTACCTCTCTGGGCAACCTGTGCCCAGAGGTTTCAACCAACCTCACAGTAAGTAAGTGTTTTCTTATGTTTAAATGAGGTTTCAAGTATTTCAATTTGTGCACATTGCCTTCAGTCCTTTCTCTGGATATCATTGAGAAGAGTCTTGTTGCCACGGAAGTCATGGACACTGCACACGACCAATATGATCAAGCAAATGCCACTTTATTGCCCAAATAGCTCGGCTTATGTATACATTTTAGTTCCTGATCATGCATAAGCCATTTGTTGATTGGTTAGCATGTGCTGTCCACACGCCTAAAGCAATGATTTGATTGGTTAAGGACTTCCGATCATGCGAACGATTCCCTCTGCCAATATTCTGTCTTGTATCCTGTTTTCAGTCACGTACGTCTAACCTTGTTCTACTTTTTGTGCCTGCTTCATCAAACTTGTAGCAACAGTTCATCCTCGAGGCCTGCATTTTGCAGAGGCCTCTGGCTCACAGCATAATCAGTCCCACTGTGTCTGGATTGTTCACTGTGTGCCCATTGCTTTCCAAGTATCCCACAGAGTCTGACTCTATTCTTTTACTGGTCAATGTCAGGTATTTATACACACCTAGAAAACCCTGCTTCTCTTGAGGTCGTTTGCTGGACTCTTTCCAGTGTGCCCATGTCTGTGCTGTACTTGGGTTGTGGAACTGGACCAAGCTCTCCAGGTGTGGCTACACCAGTGCTGAGCAGAGGAGAAGGGTCTTACCTCTCCTGACCCGCTCTCAATGGCCTACCTAATGCAGCCCCGGATTCTTTGCTGCAAGGGCACATTGCTGGCTTGTATTCATATTCCTGTCCACCAGGGCTCCCAAGTCTTTCTCCTCAGTTTCTTACACGCTTTGTATGCTATTCTTGTACACTGGTCTTGCACAGCCACCTATTTCTGAATCAGGCAGCGAGCAGCATTGCAGTTAAGAGGCCCAAATACAAACAGGAACTGGGGGTACTCAGCCCTGCAGGATGTACTTGACAATTAGCATGATTGGTCCCTTAGAAAAAGGCTGGCATACCAAACAAAAATGCCTTAAATAGGCTACTGCTAGCAGTTGCTGCCTGATTTTCGTTTTGCGCTCTGCTCTGGATTCTTTGTTGAGAAAATTTTTATTTATACTTAAGGTATGCTAGAGTTTCTCCTTATGGCAGTAGAGAGGTTAAGGGCAGACTGGTGATTTTTTTTTTTCTTTCAAGCAGACTTTAGTAGAGAAATGATAATAGGAAAGAACCTCCTATTTTTTTTAACAGTGATGGCTTAAAAAGTTGGGTTGTTTCAGGAACTATCTAGCTGTTCAAGGTGTCCTTTTTACTTAATTCTCCCAAAGCATGGAAGTACTTCTTGATTCATTTTAACTGGAAGATGATGAGCTTTAGGTTAGTCAAATATTTTAAAAATCTTCAAAACATATTCCTTTCAAATATATGTATGTAGTTCACAGCATTGTACCTGTATCTGACATGTACCTCTGCTTTGTCGTGGTTCTAAATTGGCTGCTGTTATTACAATTAATAAGCTTGGGAAAAGCTAATGTAGAGGTTTGCTAAATTTACTAGTATTTTACGCTGATGTGAAAAGCTCTAATTTCATTTGCATACATCTTGATTTGTAGATCCACTGACAGTTTTTTACACAAAATGGGAAATTTTGTTGACATGAATTGTGAATTGAGAGGGCTTGTGAAGTAAGACTGTGGGAAAACAAAATACTCTAGAACAAGAAAGTCGATAAACATTGAAATGAAGAAATAATGATAGAACTTCCTGTCATAAAAGTCACAATTTTTTTCACTGCTCTTTATTTTACCATGGAAGTACCTCTTTTTGCTTGGGTGTATATAATGTGTACTCTTTCATCTACAGAAAAAAGATGTTTGTTCACTCAGAAGGGAAGTATAAGAAGGAAAATGTGATATTTGGGTGTTTTGTTTTGGCTTACTGTTGGAACGCAGTTACAACACTGGAGAAAATTGTCTTCCATTTTCCCCCTGATTTTATTTATTTGATTTTTATTTTTATAACACATTATTTTAATATTTGATTTTTTTAAACTGTTTTATTATTTCATCACATAATCCTTGTCTCAGTCCTATGTGTACCTTCCATAAATGTTTCTAAACTCTATCTACAAAAATCTATGTAAATATCATACTAACAATAGGCACTATATATACTAAACCGAAGATTTTACAGGATGTGCAATAGGATGGTAAATCTTTCAAGCACCAGTAAGAGTTTGGGGCAGGTGCTGTTTTGTAGAACGTGGGTTTTTTTCTCACGATTAGATCTCTGAAAGAGTAATTTACCTAAATGATTTCTTCTGCACTTTTCCCCTTTTCTCAAACTATCTTATGCAGATACTGATCAAGTTACTACTGAGACTCAGATATGTTTAATGTAAATTGAATTATTTTTTACTCAAACATAGTAAATTCTTTTTAAGTCAAGTTGGATTTTACTCTGGGTCACTCAAGAACTTCACATCACAGGGTAGCAGGGAGTATATCATGACCTGGTTGCGATTGTGCCAGCTGTGCAGTTGTCTCTGCTGTTCCTCCATGCAGAGACTATATTTGGTTCTGTTAGGAAGACTGACTAAGAAGATGCTATTTTCTCAAAGTCTAGTATTTTCTGTATTCAAGCTATATTTCATTTAGAAGTTTGCTTGTGTTTTAGTTCTGGAATCTTGGGGATAACACGTTTAGTGTCTGAGTCCAGTAAACGGATGGAAAGAAGTCTCCTCTTCTGCCTTACTGTAAATAAACTTTCTTTTATCTTTTACTGGGTTAGTGTTATTTCCATGCAAGAGAACAACTTTGGCATTCAACCAGTGTTTTCTACGGCATTCAGTCATCTGACCTGCCCGCTATTAGGACAACATGTGTATATTAAAACACAGTGATTGTAACTTGTGGAAGTTGACAATTATTGGGAATTGGGCAATCAAATTGAACATTCTGAAACTGAAATTTGGATGAAGCTCTACACACTATGCTGCCTTACATTCTTTAGTGTTCTCTCATTGTAGCTGGCAAGAAGAAAGAAAGGAAAATAAGTATGTTCTCATTCACATGGCATTAATTGAAATTCAAGCATATGGTGTCAAAAAGGTAACATCTTGCTGAAAGTTCAGGTTTACTTACTAATGTAAATGAAAATACTGGTATGAAAAGTGGCTGTAAAACTAGAACTATATAAATGATCTCATTATACATAGTGTATCCAAAGAAATGGCACAGATAAAAGGTTGCTTCTGACATTATATTTTACAAGACTGTATTCTGAAGCTGGATGGTATATTTAAATTGTTTTGGTAAATTACATTTCCATTAGTATAGTACTGATAAAACTGAAAGTACATCTCGCTATCTTGGTTATAAATCAAGAAAACTGTGTTATTAAATGCAAGTGCTTAAAAATGGCAATGGAACTATTTACTTATTGAATATTTTATGGTTCATATTTGACTGGCTATTAGATTATATTACAGCATTTGTAAATATAAAGAGGTTGGAGGATATCTTCTGTTTGCATAAATGTACAGCTTTCATTAAAGGAAGAAAATGGCTGTGTTTTTAATACAGGTCTACTGCTTTCTAGGGTTAGCCATATTATTTTTTTTTAAATATCTATGATTCTTTGTATTTCCACTTAAATTTTATTAGCTGTATGGCTGTGACTGGATATCTTACACACTGAGATTGTACAACTTGATGAATTTTTCTATTTCCCATCTTACTCCACGTTTATGTTCCTATTCTCAACCTCTATTATGCTAGCCTGACAAACCACTCTCTCTCCTAAACAGCCAGTATATAGCTTTAACTCAGGCTATAAATATACACATAGCTGTGCAGATTTTAGTCCAAACCTTCATAAAGCATGATCACCTCTGAAGGAGGAGGTAAGAGTTGAAATATATAGATGGGGGTGTGGTGTGGGTGTGAAAAAGGTACAGGTGAGATTGGAAAGAGGAACTGATGGGTGGAAAGTGGAGTGTTCAGTGATTTAGCTGCTTATCTCTTTTCTTCCTTTAATTGGTATCTTGGAGGCATTTTGACTATGTAGTAAATCAATGCTTTTGTGTAGGAAGCAGGTTTTCTACTTACATGTAATATAACAACTTTGTATAGGCTGTGGATTTAACAGACTGTTAAGTCTGCAGATGAGGAAAACCCTGTAGATAAGAGACACGGGTACAAAATGAGGGCCGTCACAAATGTGCCAACAGTTACAATTGTGAAAATAAAGGGAAGTGACCATGACTCAAACAGTTAAATGACAAACATATAAAACCACATCATTTTCAATATCACCTGTTCATATTTTGCTTATATACATTGTTAGGCATTTTAGTTTGCTGTGTTTAGCTACAGGATATTCTTCAAAGAAATCCTGGTATATATCATGGTAGACTGGATGAGATGGATGGAGAATGAAAGGTTGAGGTGACAGTAAAGCAATGAACGTAGATCTCTGCTCAGCATCGTATTGATGCAGATGCTCGTTTAGAAACCAAATAAGGCTTTAAAATAATTGCAGGTGGTTCATTTTTGTCACATATGCTACTTGTCAAATGGTCTTTGAGCTATTTCAATAGTATATTTTTTTCCATAATTCAATAAAGCATTAGGTGATGATTTTGATCCTGACTGCCAAAATACAAAAGCAACCTGTAATAGTTTTAAGAGAATCTTTTCCTTAATTGTTTAAATTTATCTCATCTAATAATGTGAACAATGGACTATATGAAGCATCAGTCATGCCTGTATTATTATAGTGTACCTGAATGTGAGGTTCTGAGTACTCAGTTGTAGCAGATAGTTTGAATGCAGCACTGGATAGTAATCAAATTTGCAGTTTCTAAAGTGGAACTGATTCGTTCTTCCTGACTAACAGGCTAACAAACCTAGTGTGTAATGATTCATATAGGAAAGGATAAACCTACATTTTAAAATGCAGAAAAGTCTAATTTAGAAGAGCTTGCACAAGTTGTCACAACCCCCACGATGAAGTTAACAGTTCCTACTCATCTGCAATGAGGTAAATTCTAAAGACTTCATTAAAGAAGGAAACTATAGATGGCAAATTATGGTAACTGTGAAATAAGTTTCCTCAGGGGCACTTGGAAACCTCGTATTTTCTTTTTTTTTTTTTTTTATTGGGGAAAGCGATGGTCAGTGTCAACAAAAGGCCATTTAGTATTTTTTGCCTTTCTCTACCTTTTCCTAGGCTCGATTGTGGGATTTTCTGGGGAGTGGGGTGGTTTGGTTTTTGTTTGGTTTCTTTTAACTGGTATGTCCCATAAAATTGGATCCCTTCCCCAATAAAATCATGATCATTTTACAGCTACTGCTATTTCAAAGGAAAATGATTTTCCAAATGGTTTACTGAAGCTCATCAGAAGAGGAAAAGAGATCTAGAGCGGTGAAAAAAAACCAAAACAGGTCATGTACCAAAGCACTATATTTTCATTAGGTGAGAAGGGAGAGTTTTCTATTTATTCTTTCTGGAATTTGATTAGTTTTTTTCCCAATAATTCCTTATGTTATTCTGGAATTCTACCTGAACAGGAATTGTGGTATGCCAAATTAGAAGTATTCCTTCCTAGCGTAGTAGCTAAATCAGCAGGATTGTGTATAGGAATAAGGTGTTAACTTTGATCTCTAAGGACTTTATTGAGACCTTAATATACAAATCACACTGTATATGATGTCACAAGGCTTTTAAAAGATGGATTATTACCAGTTTAACATGGAGGGGGTCGCTCGCTTGCAGACCTGCTACTCTGGAACAGGTTTTTCTGCTGCTGTGGAGTGGCCGGCTGGGTGTGCACAGGCAACTGTAGAAACTCATGGGATTTGTGTAGAGCTTCTGGTTGGGCACGCCAGTGGGTCTTAGGTGCAGCCCTCTGTATTCATAGTTTAGAATGTTTGACTGATTCTGTTATTCATACTGCTTCTCTAATTTACCCAGTTCAATCTGAGCCCTCTTGAGGGCATTATGCCACATAATTTCTTCCTGAAAGAAGGGAGAAAAAGAGATCTGACTGGTCCTTCTGTGCTGGATGAAGGTTGGTACCTTTTCTCCTGTTCCAGGGCCTAAAGGTGACAGGAAAACCTTATGTGTTCATGCTAAATATTAAATAATATTTTAAGTTATTTGAAATAAGGTTGATTTTTTTCTTTTTATTTATCATTTACTTCTGAAGGATTTCCTAATGTAGGTTAAAAAAGGGAGACTTGCAGATTGTGTTTGATATTTGGATGTAGCAGGAAGCAGAGCAGAAGTAGGAAAGCAAAGGTTGAGAACACCAATGCATAGAGAGGAACTCTTGTATCTTGGGCTTATGACGTGACATGTGGTGACTAACACAGCCCAATGTCAACAGGGCTGTGTTAGAAACACCACATTGAAATGAAGTCTTTTAACTCATAAAGGGCTCAATTCAGTGTTGTATCAGCAATGAAGAGATGCTTTAGATCTCTTGATCTTACGCGTTAAAGATGAGAGGTATTTATCCTGTTATTAATGCAGTGAGACAGCTTGTAAGTATGTGGAGAATAACTTTAAAAAAGGAGAAAAATTACATTCCAGTTATATTTGTACAGACCATTTTGTAATGGAGAAGAAATGAAATAAACGGAAGGAGTGAAATAAAATAGTACAAGTCCACATAAGTGAAACTGACAATTTAGAGAATTGTCTTCAGTACTCATCTGAGTACTTAATTTAATAGTTATTTGCAAGTATGTTGCCACAATATTTTTGTCACAGCTTACAGCTGAAACAAGCAAAATTTTGGAGAGAGACTAGAAGCTATTACACACTTTAAAGTCTTTTGTTGGTTACTGTAACATTAGTTGTAATGGAAATGATAACTGAGAGATTGCTGTGCGTTGTTTGGATCTACAATCTGTTATTGTCTTCAAAAGTCTTAAATTGTGGGAAAGTTGAGGCAACTTTTCTGAACTTTTTCTGAATCTGAATGAGACTGGAATCTGAGTTGAGGCAAAGTTTTCCTAAGAGTTGCTTTAGATTGACATGTCTGATGCATTTCAGTATTTTAGAGATAAACACTACGAATGTTGTCAAGAGTGAACGTTCCTTTTATTTGCATGTACAAGGTAGATTTATACCCGATTTTGGTATTTTCTAACCTATTTTCAGACAAAGCATGTTAACACGGCTAATTCGTATAGAAAGATTTCCATGTTTTGTTTATGTGCAAATACAAATCTTATATTTTAAAAAGGTGTCTATATAGACAGTGTACAAAATGTGCATATGCAGTACATACATGTACGTTAAAAGAAAATACCTTAGAAGGGAGTGCACAATGGTGGTGCATTGTACAAAGTTTCATTAACAAAACTCACATCTGTTCTTATTGTCACTTTGCAGATTTCTATTTAGCAGCAAGTAAGCAGTCATAGTAGTTCAGTCATCAAAATTATATAGGAGTCATTTGGGAGTTCAGTGATTCAGAGGAGTGACCTTGCTTCTTTCCATTGTTGTGGTTTTGATATAAATGTTATTGGCACAATAACAGGAGTGATTGATATTCTTTCCTAAAAGAGAGAATCTTTTAGCAGTGGGTAATCCTGAAGTCATTCTTACAACCTCTTCAGCCATCTGTCTTTGAAGCTTAGCAAACAGCTTGAGATGCTGTTATTGACCCTGTGGTGGGAATTTGACAGTGGTCACAGTTTATTTTGGGTTTTTTTGAGGTGTGTGTTTTTTATTCTCAATAATACTACTTTTTTTTTTTTTTTAACCATGTTCTGTGAAATGGTTATTGTTGGGTGACCGCTTTTCCCATTCTGGCAGTAGAAAACCAAGGAAAGCTAATGGATTCATTGCTTAGCCTAGATTAGCTCAACATAGTTACTTCATAGAGCAGACCTCAGCATTACTGATGTTTATATAAAACTAGCATTTTACTGATATGGTAAATGTGTCTAGAAATAGTACCTTGTAATAGTTTTCAGCTTCTTCTTCAAGAAGGAGGGTGGAATAGAGCAAGTGAAAATTGTTCAAAATTTTTTACAGGTAATTTCATAAAGGTGGGCTGACTTTCAAATTGCAGCTCAGTGAGAATCTCGGTATTTCCTCTTTGCACACTATTAATATTTTTTATAATAAATAAATGAATATTATCTTTTCAGTTATATCTAGGTATCTCATTCAAAATCCTTTTTTCTTCCCTTCAAGCTAAAAAGCACTCAACAGAGACGTGACCACTTGTGAATGTTTTGAGTATATCAGAAAACTTTGCTGCTCTTTTAGCCAACAGCTCTAATCCATCTTTTTGCTTTGGTGGGTCACCGTTGGGGTGGAGCACTGGAAATTGTTCTGGGGACGTGCATCCCACAATTCCATTTAAAAACCTCCAAGGAATCTCACCTTCTTTTACTCTTAGGATATTTGAACTTTTGCAGCTGTGAAAAATAATAAGACTAACCTATAAAGGAAACTGATTGAATGAACCAGAAGGGAACAATACAAATCTCTTTCCACCTGTTCTATGTGTAAGCTCAGACTGTAGTTAAACATACAGTCCAATTTACCAATTCTTTCTACTGCTTCTGTTCTGCCACCTCATTTTTTTGTGGTTGGGAGTTGCAGATTAATATATGCTGTATGGAGGCAAACATGTTCTCTCTCAGTAACACAAAAAGATATTATATTGTTGAGACATAAATTTATGATCAAAACTTGAATACATGTCCTTTTTTCACTTTAAAAGTGTAGCTTGCAAGGCCATTAGAATGATATTTGCTTCCCTCTGTCAGAAAATAAAAATTTGTGTAGAGATGTGTAGGCTTCTTAATAAAATGCTTTAAAACCTTAAAAAACTTAAATGCATCAGATTTTAAATAAATACCTTAAGCTTCTGATGTTCCTATTGGAAGAATCGGCATTCAATAAATTGTCCAAGTAATTTAAGGGAGGTTGAGATATCTACAGTGTAGGTTTTTTCAGGCATGTGTTTATTGCTGGTTTTCTTTGTATTCTTTTTCCCTTCTAGTTACTTTTGATCTGAACCTGTGGACTCTTCATCTGCTAGGTTGCTTTTTCTTTCCAGTGAAGGCCATTGTTATGCTTGGAAGTCTACAGGGTGGTGCTGCTGTTTTAATTTTTGGCACTGGGTGGGTGTAGCAACCGCAGGGTAAAAGTTTCCATGTTGTTTTTGTAGCAGGCACCTGACACCTAGAACTGATTTGGACCTTCAAATGGAATAGTTTCCTTTCAGAGATTCTTCATCTAAAACGTTGCATAATTTGTGTGAATATAATTTTGACAATTTTCAAGAGCAAAAAAAGTCCACAAGTTGAGAAGCTGTATTTAGAGAAAAAGGATAGCTACCTTTGATAAAACATTTCATATTTTGATGCCAGTAAATGTGGAACATCCAGACTAAAATGAAATTAAAATGTTCTAGTAAAAATGTCACAATGAAATTAATTGTGACTGTACAGAAGGGACAGCAGGTTTACTTACCAAAATATAACATTTTAATCTGAATGGAATGATTCAACAATACAGAGTTTGTAATTTTTGACTACTGAAATGTGAATGTAAATATTTTCAAAATAGAATTTAATGGGAAAGTTTTACTTTTGTTGGAGTCAAAGCAAGGAAAAAATGGAAATGTTGGGATATTCTATGAAAGTCAGCTTTCTAACAAAGCTGCTGTTGGACTCTTGCTTTAGTGTTTCTACTGATGGGTAGGAATAGGAGTTCATTCTAAAATAAATAAAGGGACTCGTCTGCCACTGTCATTATTGGCCTTTCCCAGTTTTAAAGGTTTTGCAAATGATTTTATGGTAACACCTATGATTTTCTGAATACATATATGGCTGCAAAACATGCTACCTTTCCAAATGTGCAGTCTGAATAATTGCTTTTTTAACTTCAGGGGTTTTTTTTTTTTAGCCCATCAGGATGATCTCTCAGTTCATGTTTCTCTCCAATGTAAATTTGTGTGTGAATGAGAAGCTTGGCTTCCATTAACCTTCATCTTTTCCAAAAAAGAAATCATATAGACAGCCCACAACTCTGGGGCTTAAAGAAATGAAACACCATCAACAAGAAATAGAATTATCTGCTATTGGCAAACTGAAAATACGACAACATCGTCCAACTTCTAGTAGGCAGACATCTGCCTGGAAGAGAGAAGACCTGTTCATTCACACATATACCATCACAACTCTTGAAGAATGCTTGTTCTCTTAGCAAATCTATATATTCAGTCTGTTCCTTTTTTGAAACAGCCTTAAATTAGTGGTTATATACCATTCCAGGTACCTTTTTGATAAGTTTTTAATGGTATGACCTGTTTACCCATTCCCCTTTTACATCCAGTGAAAATGGGATGAGTGACTCCTTTTAAAAAAGACAAAGAAAATGAAAAATGCGTTTACTTTCTTTTTCTGCAGAGTGTCAACTTTGTGTCAGGGTTATACAAAGAAAATGGATCAGGGAAATTCCTACTACAGTGTATGGGACTTCTTACTCTTCTGCTATTGCAGAGCACTGTTTGGTCCAATGCCAAATCAGATTTTAAGTAACATCTCAAGGGTAAAGCTTCATTAAAATGGAAGGATTAAGCTATCAAAAGTTCTTCCAAATTATGTAAGTTTCTATGACACTTTAGTTAACTGGAGCAAATTCATGTCAGAGGCTAGCTTTCTGTCCTTCATTCTTTATCTATATTAACATACAGAGTCATTTTATGGAGTGAGTAGGACTATCTCATTCCTAAATAACAGGATGAACACAACATGGAAAATCAGTCATCTTGGCTATAGCCTTCATTTATTCAAGGCTTTGAAGTTGTGTTTGGACTGCAGGTTAGAGCAGGGCAACAGAAGAGAGTCAAGATTATTATGGAAGTGTTTTTAAAAAGAAAATATATCCACACCTTCAAGTTTTGATTTTTATTAATTAAAAAAAAAGTTAATAACAATCAAGCCTTACTAATTGCTCACTATTCTGTGGCTAAGTTGAGACATCCAGCATTCTGGTGTGATGAGTTTGTTGTGTATAAAGCTGGTATATCACTGCAGTGTTCATTTACAAAATCATGAGGGAGGATCTCTATTAATGAAGGACTTCTCAGTCTCACCGGGGGAAGCATAGGCTTGTATTTTTTCTTATGAAAATTATTTGAATGCTATGCATACATGATAATGAATTACCACATTGTTTTTGAAATATAGTTCCAAACGTGAGAATACTGAGATGTAGAAGTCTCTCTGCTTATTCCTTTGTGATAATAAAACCTTTGATTTAGTTTTCAAAGAAGTGTTTGATTTGTACCTTTTCACATCACAATTTTATAACTAGTTAAATGAATAAAATACTTTATCACACTATTATTTTTTTTTTTTGGTGAAAACTCGAGTTATCTAAAATTAATGTTAAGTGAATGTGGAGAAAGTTGATGACCCTTAGCTGTGGTCTGTCCAACCACTTTTGAAGGTACTGTTTTAAAAAAAAAAAAAGCAATTGGTGAAATACTGCATGAAAATTTAGAGTGCTAGAGTCTTGGCTTTGAACACTGATGTTTTCTTTGTCACAAAATAAGGTAATATCAAGAGCTATGCTGTGAACCAGAGGGCAGCATGAAGTGCCATGCAGATCCTTGTGGTCTGCCTGCTGATTTCTGCATCATTTTTGCCAAGAAATGTGCAATGCCATGCTCTCCTGCATTGAAGTGGAGCTTCTTACTCTGCTTCACTACTAATGTAGTCAGTAAAAGCTGCAGAACAGACTTTTCCAATCATAGGTTTCTAGTACCTGAGATAACTAGGAATGCACATGATAGTATGTATATTATTAAAATATTTTAGCGATCTTGTAAATGTATTTTTCCAACTGTGATTCTAGGGATAGTGGCTGGTATGTGTATGTGTATGGCCTTTCATGTGATGACATAAGCGATGTTTACCATTATGCTTGCAACATCTGTAAGAGACAGTTTAAATGTTGCATATTATCTATATTTTTAAAATGGCTGAGGTAACTAGAAGTGATATGATTCTTATTATCATTGCTGAAGATACATTCCAGGAAATATATATGTATGTATCTTAAGGTTCAGTGACAAGTGCTAGTCCTTTTTTTCCAATAGAAATAACAGTTTGGAAGACAACAGTAGCAAAGTGATGGAAATCTGGTAGTTTGTCAAAATGCCAGTCCAGGGTGGAAAAAGTGGTTTGGAACTTGCATTCCATGGAGATATCTATGACATGTACATATGGATGTAAATGGATTATGGATGACTAGGAATTGGAATTCGGCAGTATTGAGAAAGAAAAAGAAAGATTGACTTGCTCTGCCTTGTCTCTCATGTTATCTAGTATCTGTCCAGGTTTGCAGCGTGTTGGGCTTTATAAGACCTCAATAGCATTGAAGGAAAGTGTGTGGGGGGAGGAGAGATAGCATGGTTTTTGTGGGATGAATTCTATATCTAAATGTATAGAATAACTGGTATTTATGATCCTGTCTGTATTAAGTGGACCATAATAAAATACTATTTTAAAAAGACTAATCTTACAAAAAGCTCTTATTGCATGTTTAAGCTGTCAGCTGCTTCATTTATATGTGTATAGAGAGAATTCCTCTTTCTTTAGTGGAAAGTAACACTGCCCAAGACAGCCCCCCATTCCTCCCCCCC